>JASSUY010051528.1:0-14953 GCA_032466535.1 Forpus xanthops | reverse complement strand
CTCCTGCCCTATGGGGCGCAGCAGCTCTCCACCCGGGCCCCCTCCGCAGCACGGCCCCGCGCCCTTCCAACATGGCCCCCATCCCTCCGCCCTCAGCGCCCACCCGTCCCAGCGCGGCAGCTACCGTGGGGCGGCGGCAGGCCGGGCGGGGGTGAAGGTGGCGGCAGGCCGGGCGCTGGGCCGCCCCTCAGGAAGGACGGCACGAACTCGGCGGCATGGACATTGGGCACGAAGGGTTTGGCGTTGACGTTCAGCTGCCGGCTGAAGGCCGCCCCGAGCAGCTCCTGCTGGGCCTCGGCCTCCGCAGCCGGCGGGGCGGACCCCGGACCAGCGCCGCTGCCCGGCTCGATGTCCGTCTGATCCCAGCAGTCGGGAGCCGAATCGCTGCTGCTCCCGCTGCCGCTCCCGTTCGCCTCCATTTTGTGGCTACCCCACAAGCCTCTGCGGCCCCGAAGCGTCTCCCAGCGTCCGGGGCGAAGGGGAAGCCGGCGGCGGCACCGACTCAGCACTCGCTCCGGCGATTCCGCGTGTACTCCACCACCCCGACGCGAGCGCAGTGTGGCCTCCCGGAGCTCCCGTAGCCCCCTCCCCTCAGCATCCCCGCCGCCATTTTGGTAGTTCTTAGCTCCCCGAGGGCTCCTCCAGCAGCACGGATGAGGCGCAGCATTGGGAACTACGATACCCATCGTGCCTTGCGCGAGCTCGCCTCGTTCCCACCTCCCCGGAAGAGACGGGAACTGTAGTTCCCTTCATTTTCGGCGCATGGAGGAACTACAATTCCTGTCAGCCTTCGCGCGAGCCTGTCGCTTCTGCCGCTTCCGCCTCCACTTTCTGTACGCGGGGAGACGGGACTTGTAGTTGGCGCGAACGCCTGAGGCGGGACAAGAACTACCCGTCCCAGCAGGCCGGGCGTCAGCGCTACCTCAGGCGACGCTTGTGTCGTGTCCCGCAGGTCTCTGGGAAGCGCAGTTCGCCGAGGGGCTGCTCCGTGTTCCCTCACCCCGCAAGAGAAGGGGACGGGCAGCAGCCGTGGGACGCTGCCTCCCAGGAGCGATGAGCGCGTCCCGGGCGTTCCCAGGGCCGCCGGCGGGGGTGTCACCCCACGGGATTTTCCGACTCCAAAAGGACTCAGCCGCTGAAGACGTGCGCGTTCCAGCTTTTATCTATGCAAAGTTGCACTTACCGAGTCCTGGGCAGCACAGGGACACAGTGGCGGTGCAGCTATGGCACCTGCTCTGAGGCAGCACACGTCCGAAGGAAGATCTGTGGGCACATATGACTCGCATGAGGGAGAGCGAACATTTCCCTATGTCCAGCTGTAAGTTGTCATGATGCGTTAAAAGTTCCAATTTTGGCTATTCTGCAGCACAGTTTGACTTGGTTATTACCAGTTTTAAAACAATACAGTTAAACCAGTTTCTGTAGGGCTTGTCAAGTACTAAGGTCCTTGACTCGTAGGACTGACCTCAAAAAACCCGAAACCACTAAACCCCAAAATCATTGAAGTATACTTGGAGGAGATAGAGAGGCAAAATGGGGAAATTAGGAGATTATGGTTAGTAGGCTGCACGAGGCTGTGGCAGCACTTCATCTTGTAAGGCTCAGCGTTAAAGTTTTTTTAACTAAATGAAGCCAGTGCTTGGGAGAAGGGAGTTTCTTGGAGTGCTCCCATGTGAGGACTGAGTCATTTGCAGCTTATTTACATTAGAACACTGTAAGACAGGTCAGAGAGTTGTTTTGAAAACAGATGGGCTTAGAACTGGAATATAAAGTTCTCCATTCAGTACAAAATCCAGTGCGGTTTTGATTGGACAACTACACAAACTCTCCCAAAATGGCACTTACAAAACATCATCCAGACACAAGAGCGTGATGGTTTCTGGCTGCACACCAGCAGCAGCATGTGCTTTCTTGACTAGCAAGAAATTCCACATGGCAGGTAATGCACATGTGTTAATGGAAAAATTTGCGTCCAACTGATTGCATTCAGAGAAAACACTAGTGCACACGGCAGCATTTATTAAAGCAAGCTAAAAACATATATATATATACCCACCAACACCACAATTAATTTTGCAAGAAAAAAAATGTATTGACAGTGAAAGACTATACACCTCTGCTAGTGGAAGTCTCCTTGAAGCACTAAGAGCTTATGCTCACCAGAGCCTAAAGAATGAGTTGTAAAGACCTTGTGAAAGCCACTTTGTGGTCATTCTCTGGTGCACAGCTCCTTCTCAGTTTCAAGACATACATTGCTAGGGCCTCTGCTATTCAAAGTTGAGTGCCATTAAGGAACTACAATTAACCTGTGTTACTGTTGTCATATTTAGTATTTTGTTAAATTACAAGTAAGTTTCTCAGATGTATGTAGCAATCATAATATAATAATAATATGCAGTCCCCCTGAGGGATGGGATAGAGCAGGAATAGGATATGATCCCTTCTTACCAGGAGAATAGTGGAAGAATAGAAGTAAAGTTACAAATAAGTAAGAATGAGTAAGAAATATGTTTCCTAGGCAGCTAATATCATAAGGAACACATCAGAACACCTCAAAATAGGCTTCTGGTTTGGGATATTTTATATCTTTTTTTTTTTAATACTAACGTTTGCTATTAGGTGACATTTATTAACCACTAGGCATCTGATACGTTTCATTTAGTATGGAAACAAGGTAACATGATTTAGAACAAAGGAGCTCATGGGTTACTGCTGCTGAATAATAGATAAGACACCAGTGGAAACCAAGCATCATGAATTCTGCTGACAGAGTGGATAGCTATTCTACACTTTTTACTAGCATTATGAGCATTTAATATCTCAGGTTTATAATGACTGCAATGCTGTATTGCAAGTTCATTTTTTTGTTTGAGCCTTGACACAGTCAGGAAAGGCTTAACTGGAGGCAGGTAGTAGATTTCCAGAGCAATTAAGACTTACTTTAATATTGCCGGCACACAGAACATGTAGGCAGCAATTCTTCCATACGCTTTGGCATCACTTCAGAAAGCTTCCTGAAGGTTTTTGAAATGGAGCTTCATTCTGCCAGCTCTTAAAGTACTCAGTTGGGATAATATCTTTTGCTTTTTTGGAATGTGTGTGGAGGGAGTGGGCACAAACATGAGTTTGTTCAGAGGTATAGACCTGTGTGTTACCACTCATATAAGCGAAAAAATTACTTGTGTATCCAGCATTCCTTATTTCCTTGACAGGTACTTACTACCTAGGTACTTGCTAGGATATAAACGATTAGTCCACAAATAATTTCAGAAGACACCAGGTGTCCTTCAGAGTGCACAAACCTGTTTTGCAGGCTGCCACAAATTGTGTAAACTCAAACACTAAATTTTTAGCAGGGCTTGTAGTTTGTGTTTCCACTTAGGAACAGCTGGCACTCAAAACACAACTGAAGTGGAATCATGGTAAATTACTCACAAAATACCTACTGGAATGTAAATGGTTATGTTCTCTTGAGTTTTTAAAGCATTATGAAAGCTTCTCTTATTTAAATCTCTCCTGCACCAAAATGTTTATAATAAATACACTATCTCTTAATTTAATAAAAACTAAAAAGTTTTTCCTATTAAGAACCACCCATATAAATTCATCATCACATCATGATTGACTTTAATTATCAAAGCACTACTCAGGAAAGAAGAGGTTGGACCACCACAGGGTTAACCTGTGGGGACTGGGGTGCAGGGAAACTGTCTCCTGTCAGTTCTACCTGACCTTGCACAGTTCTACCTGTCCTCCTGCTGCCTTCTAGCTCTTGTGAGACCCTTTGCTGAGTCTGTCTATCGCATTAAATATAGCTACAGAACAATCCACTTTCCTCCTGGGTTTCTGAGATGAATCAAACCTTAAGAGGTGTTTGACAAATGTCAGAGCTTGTATAAAGTAAGAATGAGGAATATGACTTCATTTTTAGTGAGAGCAACGTATTCACATATTAAACTATCTCAAGGTAGCTTCACAACTAGTTTGCAGCCTGTGAAAAGTCAGTGCTACAGCAATGAAATGGAGGTCCTCCTGCATATGACATTAGGAATAGTATTATGTGCTTCAGAACTAACTTTCATCCAAGGTTCTCACAAGCACTTTACACCCTAACAGATACATCTATGAAACACCAATGGCTTAGTTATGTGACCTGATGCAGAAGAAGAAAGATGTATTTCACTGAAAGGTTTCAAACACGTTAACATCTTCAAAGGATTAACAGCTCACCACCAACAGGTAAGCTTATTAAACTCCATAAAATAGCAACAGTCTGAGGGGGAATGAGAATGGTTTTAGGGTGCTGAGTCACATAGAATTATAGATTCACAGAATATTTTGGGTTGGAAGGGACCTTAAAACTCATCCAGTTCCAACCCCCTGCCATGGGTAGGGACACCTTCCAGTAGAGCAGGTTGCTCAAAGCATTGTCCAATCTGGCCTTGATTACGAATGAATTGACTCAGTTTACCTTGAGATGAGATAAGCTGCTGCAAAATGGGAAATGTTTGTCTGAGACTGGGAGGAGCAGGGAAGAAATAAAACTTCCCTTTCTGATGTGGCAGCAAGCTGAAATTCAACTGACGCATTTGGAGCCATGCCCTGAAATTTAAAGGTATTCAAATACGTACATTAGTTATGCACTTAGGTGAGTAGCCTGATATTTAGAATTGCTTTGAAGGCAGAGTGAGTCTTTAAAAACAAAGCTTAAAGAACAAGTTTTTTACCTAGGAGGGAGAAAATACAACAGTTAGAAGGTAAATTATTAAAAGAAAAATACAAGACACTGCTCAGCTATGAAAGTGCCATTCTAGAAGCATTGCTCTTTATCTGAGATTTATGTGAACAAACAATCTCAAAAGACATTTAGACATCAAGTTTAACATTACTTTGAAGAAGCAGGTGGAATGAAATCAGCCCAGGAAAAGTTGGATTAAGGCTGTACCTAATGTCTCCTGAAGCGAAACTGTGTGAGAATTTTTCTAAATACCTAAATACCTTTCATAATATTCATGAGGCCTGACACAGAACTGAAAGTCCTGAACTATTTTAAGTTTGATTAGGTGCCAGGAGATTATAAATTAATACTCTTAAACACTGGCAAATTCTCTTTCCAGGTAGCCTGTGGAGATGCAGCTGAGCACTGGAGAAAAAAAAAAAAACAAACCAAACACTATGTTTCAGCATGATGGCTTTTTCAGGAGCCAAGTCTATCCTAAGCTTTGCTGGTGTTCCTGGAAGCATAAGTTTATTATAAAGAGGCTTTTATATTTGCACAAGACCAGCTATAATCCAAACTAAAATATCTTAACCTGGAAAAGTCTTCACGGGCTTGTTTGTTCTATTTACAAATGGTGTTTCTGACCTGTTACTCTCCCTCTGCTGGACATTCACATTATTGCTGTATTTGTGGTTTACATTGATGTATTTTAAGCTATTTGATTGAAAGAAATTCAAATAAAAGTCACTTTGGTTATGTAGCACCATAGCATAAACTGTCTTCCACAGTCCAGTTGTAGAATTATTCCAAGCTTGCAAAGGAGCATCCTCAAAGGAATTTAGCATATTTCATTGTGGGTTGGTGAATGAGTACATCTCAGCTGAATTCTTCTTTTCTCCAATCTAGAGTTAAACCCTTTCTTCTGGAGCAGTTAAGGCACATACCGCAGTATTCAGAAGGGTTAATATTAATAGTTTTTATAAATAGCAAAATAAATATATGAATCCTTATGCCAAAATATCAGTTTATAGTCCTCTCTGTCAATCTCCTTACCTCTCAAATGTTTCATATACCCAGATCATTGTTTTCCAAAGTAGTCATGTGTGTCTCACTTTTGTATGTGCACACAACATACAAGATTCTTTCTCCTGCTCATATATCTCTAAAAAAAAAAATACTGAAAGGTCTTTATCACAGGTGCCATCCCTTTTTTTTGATGACTTTATCTGGAAGCTCAGAGTTCTCACCTGTATATACACATCTTAGTTAGCCTGTTGTTCAGATTTAAACAAGCTGTAAGTTGGGTACTACCTAGTTCCTTGTTCACGGTGCCTCTCCTTGAATGCACAGCCTTTGCAGTTTACTTCTAGAATTTCTTCATAGAATCACAGAATGGTGTGGTTTGGAATGGACCTTAAAGATCACCCAGTTCCAATCCCCCTGCCATGAGAAGGGATACCTTCCACTAGACCAGATTGCTCCAAGCCCTGTCCATCCTGGCCTTTAACACCGTCAGAGATGGGGCAGCCCTAACTTCTCTGGATAACCTGTGCCAATGCTTCACCACACTCACAAGTGAAGAATTTTTTTCCTAATGTCTAATCTAAATCTCCCCCCTGGCAGTTTAAAGTCGTTGCCCCTTGTCCTGTCCCTACAGGCCACCATAAAAAGGCCCTTTCCACATCTCCTCTAGCCCCTTTAGGCTCTGGAAGCTGCTCTAAGGTCTCCCCAGAACCCTCTCTTCTCCAGGCTGAACAAACCCAGCTCTCTCAGCCTGTCTCCAGAGCAGAGTTGCTCCAGATCTCGAAGCATCTTCGTGGTATACTCTGGACTCAAGCTGACACGTACCCATCCTTCTGTGGTTCTGATACCATGAGCTGATAAACTGATAAGTAGTGGGTGAGGGTGGTTTAGGTAATAGTTTATTAAAATTCTTTGTTATGTGTGTAGGTTTTTTGCTATCGAAGCACAAAATAAACAAAGGTAGCGGTTTAGGTGTGTACGTTGTGAGGAATATATACATAGTTAATAAACCTTATGACAGTCGAAAATGTAAATAGCAGAAAGGCTGCTTAATGTGGAAGGAATATGCTGAGCAAAGAATGCACATCCAAGGAAGGGAAAAATGAGATCACTTTAATGATGATTACAGTGACTGAGTAGGACTGGAAAGGTTAGGGACAGGAGGGAATCAATTTTCAAAAGAGGCAGAGACTGCATGGTTTTGGAAATCTGAAAGCCAGGTGTAAGGATTGTTGGGAGCAGGCATCATGTCAGTTAAGATACTGAAGCAGCAAAAAATAAATCCTGTTCAGTATAATCCAGAACTCTGTTCAACTGTTCTTATGCTTCCATGTTGATTAGCAACATTTTGATTAGAAAATTAACCTTCTGTTTCATTAGAGTAAATTTGTTTCACCTATAAATCTGTTGGATGTGAAGAGTAAATATTGCAAGCATTAGACGCAGAGATTCTCCGGAAGTAATAAATGGAAACGGGATATTTTTGCTTCCTGTGACCTGAGACATATTTGAGACGCCTGGGGGCTGAGGTGCTGAGCTGTCTGTGCAACAGTGATAACTTTTAAGTGCCAGATCCTCAGGAGACTGGGTGTAAGCTAGTGTTGTTCTAGCAGGAGACAAGTAACTGAGAATTTGCAATTCTGGATATCATCAAATTGTCAGTTTTGTAGCTTGATATAGAAGTAAAAAATTGCCAAAAAGATGGCTACCATTTAAAATGGGGCTTACAGACTAACACAGATGCACAAGGCATCAGAAATAGTGTGGCCAGCAGGATCAGGGAAGTGACTGTCCCCCTGCACTCGTTTCTGGTGAGGCTGCACCTCGAATACTGTGTTCAGTTCTGGACTCCTCACTACAAGAAAGACATGGAGGTGCTGGAGCATTTCCAAGGAAGGGAATGCAACTGGTGAAAGGTCTTGGGAGAACAAGTCTGATGAGGAATGGCTGAGGGAACTGGGGGTGTTGAGCCTGAAGGAGGCTCAGGGAAGACCTTATCACTGCCTTACAACTACCTGACGGAAGATTGTAGTGAGGTGAGGGTTGGTCTCTTCTTCCTAGTAACAAGTGATGAGAAAAGAGGAAACAGCCTCAAGTTGCACAAGGGAAGGTTTAGATTGGATATTTGGTAAATTTATTCACCAAAAGGGTTGTTGGGCAATGGAACAGGCTGCCCAGGGAAGTGGCTGAGTCACCAACCCTGGAGGTATTTAAAAGACATGTAGCAGTTATGTTTAGGGACATGGTTTAACAGTGGGCTTGGCAGTGCTGGGTTAATGGTTAGACTTGATATTTAAAGTCTTTTCCAACCTAAATTGATTCTATAATTCTACAATTCTGTGATTCTAAGGTGAGCCCTTGTCAAACAGAATTCAGATGTACCTCATAATTTTTCTAGACTGTTAATAAAGAATGTTTTTGTAAGATAATGAAAATGTTGAACTTAGCCCTGAAATATCAATACAGGGTGATAATGAAAGGTGATGTAACATGCTGTTTATTCACACGCTTTCTTATTGCAGTGACTCCCTGACATGGAGAAGCCCAGAGCTGACACATCCACTGTTGGATTCCGTAACATCTCTAGTCCAGGACTCCTGCCTTATACATCTGGTAAGAGTTTTACAACACTGACTTCTCATATAGAAAGTTTTGTATGCTACCTGTCTGTCTCCAGGGAGGTGGGAATAGAAAGCTAGTTCCATGTGGGATTTTCTTGTCCCTTATTTTAACCTTCTTAGTTCTCCAGAAGTACAGTTGATGGAGCATTTTGACCAGTAGAGCTCCATTAAGATATTAGTTTTGGTAACGACTGAAGGTGTTATTGTTAGGAAGCAACAATAACAATGTCATGGGATTTTTAAAGCTGTTCCTCTATAGCCAGTTAACATGCTAACATTGTTCCAGAAAATAATTACTTCATTATTAAATTGTGAGAATGAAATAGTGAGCTTGTTTCTAAATAGGACTAATCACTTCCGAATTACTCTGTGCAGTATTTTTATTCCAGAGCAGGCAATTTGCAGGGGAAATTGTTCTGGATTAGGGATGGCTAAATCAATTACAATTTCCCTCCTGTCTTGAAAGACAGCATATATTGGCACTTTGGTGCAGTACCTGGGAAATTGAAATAAAGTAATTGTAAAACTTGTCCACAAACACTGAATGGCTAAAGAAATTGATTGCAATTATCAGAACAAACATTTCTGTTAGACTTTAGTGTCTGCCAAGCACTTAATGTCACTCATAGGTGTTAATGGCACATTTGTTTTTGTTGCAACTCCATTACTCCCGTTGGCATAATACCACTGATTAGTTTTAGTTTTGTCCATCTGCAAAGTCACTTAAATAGAAGCACGTGGGAGAAGATTTTTCCAACACAAAATGCACGTGCTTACATTAAGAAATTAAGGAAAAAAAAAAAAAAAGGCATTTTGCATTATGTAGAAACCATGGCATCAACGTAAAAATGTTTCTGTCATTCTAACAAGTATTAGCTTAGTCCAAACTTGCTTGCACAATTCTTGTTTTCTGCATTGTCCTTAGTAGTTACATAACTATGTTGGCACATGCGGAATGTCAGACAAATAAAAAGGTATCTTCTTTCTGCAAAGGGTTTACAGTCTCCTAATACTGCTTTTCTGTGCTATGTACTCAGTCTCTTCCATAATGTGATTCCCAGCTAAGTAAACATTGAACATAGCAAGGGATGCAGAAACTGTCTGAGATTTAGTTGACAATGTTTATAATATTGTTATTTTGATTACTATTTTTAAGGAACGTTTTTCTCTTCAGTTGTTTTGTTCTTTAATCTTTTTTTGGAAATACCAGATGTGGCATCAGCAACATCACTCTTTTGAAAGCAGTGGTGGCCTAATTAAAATGTGGGGAAATAAACAGGCAACATCCACATTGTTCTTGATTTTGCACTGTGCCCAAAGGACATTAAACAATACTGTGTCTAAAAACAGCATTGTTTTGTGCAGCTTGTAAAAGTTAATGAAGACGATGAATCCTTTAATAACCCTTTCCTTTTGTTTATTAGCAGTGTGACCCTATTCCTAGAACAGCTTATCTCCTCCCAGTCATACACTTAAAACATACACTTAAAAAATGGATTTCTGAAAATAACATTTCAAGAAGTTTTAACACTTTTTTAGGAGGTAAACTGACTGTAAGAATGCTGTTCCTTGAAGTGCAGTAACTTTTGAGAAGAAAAAGTGGTGCTTTTTCTTTATGTACATTGATCTCACAAATCTTTAGGATTGTTGTGATGAGGTTATTTTTAAGGGACTTTTTCTTTGGATTTTTTTTCTGTAAGTAGCTTTAGAGAATTGGAAAGGACTCAGACCAAGCCTGTGCTATAAGACTTGACAGTGTAGGTCAGTTGCTTTAGTGAATAGAAAAAAAAGAGCTGTGCCAGCACAGAATGACCAATGTAGAAGCAACTATACAACCAGAAGAATTCCTTTGTCAGCCTAGTTAATGTTGTTTGTGAAGGGAATGTAATAGTCCTAGCAGAAACCTCTCTTTCTCATTATAAGTGCTATGTAATTATGCCAGCAGAATTTCTGAAGTACAGTCAGGCAAAAATGCTGGCACAAACATGAACAGAGGAACCCAAAGCAGTGTCAGAACAAACTTTGTTGTGGAAGTTATGTGTGATAAATGGACCGTAAGCCACTATTCTGTGACAGATGAATTTTAATCTTTATGTTTAATTACTGGCATAATTATACTATTTTTGGGGATTTCCATTCAGTTTTCATTATGTCTGTGTTCTGCCAGTGGTCTGCTGCTCACATGACAGAAGGCTGTAAATTGTGTGCATGCTCATATATCTGTGTGTACAGCTCCAAAATACAACTTCCTGGTCTATTCTGTGCTGTTTCCTACCTGTAACCCGTTCACCAGTAAAAAATATGTGATCGCTTGAAAAATAGTTCAGTAGTTTGACACCCCAGTAGAATTGTTGGTATGCTAAAATTATTCTTCTAAACAACAAATATATGTTTTACTGCTTCCAGATGTAGATTAGGAGTTCAGAGAGGAGTTGTCAGGAGTTAATCACAGGACAGCAAAAAAGTATATTTCGTACTGGTCTTTATAAATTGTCCCTGGGTGTCACTCTAGAGTCAGACTGAAACATTATAGAGGCAAATCTGGGCACTGTTTTCCTTTTTTTCTGTTGTTTCTTGAGTTGACACTTCTTAAATTGATTTCCCATTACTCTCTGTAGTGATGTCAACTCCAGCAGGACAGCTTAGTTTGTCTGAATTGTATTATTTGTAGAGGGTACCTTGGGGAGTTTTTGAACTCAAGTTGCAGTACTGTAACTCTAGGAATACCTCCCTGGCAGCACTTGTAGATTTACAGTTATTTGAGATCTCCTTTCTTATTTTGTGCAAATCTACTAATTTCTGTCATTCTTTTTGGGGAAAATCAAGTGACAAGGAGAAAGCATTTATTCCTATCAACATGTAATTCTATGTGGAAAGCTAATGCAAGCCCTGCAAACTCCATGACTATGTGTACAGTCTATATATAACAAAATAGGATGCCACTTAGAGGATTTAATGTGTATGAAACAAGGCAGTGGATAAATTATTAACATAACATGAATTTCTAAGTAACAATATCCTTATCATGATGACATTTAACCAACTTTTTCTTAATGCTTCTGGGTTTTGTTTCATTGATTGGCTGAATCCAATATTTTACTTTATAAACAGCTTCTGAACTCAGGTATTACATCTCTCATATTAAAGTCATCTGGTGTAAAGCCAGCTTCACCCAAAAAGGTGCTTAAATTTTTGTTGTGCTTTTTGGATTTTTTTTAAATATTAACTTCCTCTTATCAAAGTTACAAAAAATGAAAGTGGCACAATAATCCTGTGAAGATAGAAAATGTCTTCCTTACTCCTTTAGCACATTGTTTCCCCAAGTCTGCTTTATTGCAAGTACCATCACCCATCTACTATCAGATACATTTCCTGTGCTCTGCACCAAACAATTCTTTTTAGAGAATGAACAACACAGTGTTTTACTGAATTGAGAATCAGTTGTTGGATTAATTTCTGCTTTTAGAATAAATATTTCATAGAATCGTAGAATCACAGAATAGGGTTGGAAAGGACCTTAAGATCATCTAGTAAGCTTTTTACAGGCAACTAAGGAATGGTCACCCTACATGTAATTTAAAAACTCCTCTACACATACTTGTCTTCAGAAGTCTGGGGAAATCCCACGTAGTCAATGAAAACAACAGGTGAACCACAGGACATCGATTTTGATATACTGTGTGTTTTAGATGTGTAGCAAGGTCTGTCATTGGGAATTGCTGCTTATCAAGATCTTCTGATTGTTTTCAGACCCTTGAGAAGCAGGACTTTCGAATGTCAGGATGTGAAAAAAAGCAAAGACAGCAGGCCATGACAACTGTAATTTTATACCATTTGTCACCTCTGTTTTATCATTACATACATCAGTAAAACTGTTGATAAGGAGAAAAGATTGTGACTTGTATAATGGTTGTTTTTATGAATATCACATAGAGATGGAGTATGGAGGATGCAATATAAAATGTAATTGCTGTTTATTGTGTGTAAATCCATGAATTTGAAGCATTAGTTTGAGTTATGGGATCATTTAAGATATATCCCAACTTTTAAAACCTGATTTCATACAAACTACATCTTGAATCCCACTCATCTGACCAGATTCCTATCAGAATGGTTTTCACAGATGAGGATTGAGCTCAGCCTGAAATGCGTTACAGATTTTACTGGTTTTGGCTGGGGTAGAGTTAGTTTTCTTTCTAGTAGCTGGTGTAGTGCTGTGTTTTAGCTTTAGTCTAATGCTGATAATACACATATTTTAGTTGTTGCTCAGTAGTGCTTACTGTGGTCAAGGACCTCTGTCAGTGAGGATGAGCACAAGAAACCGGGAGGGAGCAGAGACAGCACAGCTGACCCAAACTAGCCAAAGGGTATTCCATACCCCAGCATATCATGCTCAGGATATAAACTGGGGTCTTGGGGGGAGTTAGCCAGAAAGGATGGATCACTGCTTAGGACAGGCTGGGTATCTGTCAGTGGGTGGTGAGCAACTCTATTGTGCATGACTTGTATTTTCTCTTTTTTTTTCCCTATTAATATAAGAAGTATTATTGTTGGTATTGCTTTTAGTATTTTTATTATATTTTACTGAATATTAAACTGTTTTTATCTCAACCCATGGGTGTGACATTCTTCTGATTCTCCTCCCCATCCCACTTGGGAGTGGAGGTGAGTAGCTGTGTAGTGCTCAGTTACTGGCTGGGCTTAAATCAAGACTGCTGCCCAACACAAACAACTGACCTGACAAGAGGTGTTAAATTTGTTGTTAGCATTCATTGCATTGCCTTAGTAGTCACTGGTCACAATGTTGATTCATTTACCCTCAAGAGTTGCCGTGCCTGTTTTCAGAGCTGGGATATGTGATACCTCACTTGCAGCCTGTGTTCCTGAAGCGGTGTTTGTTATCGCTGGGGCCCGGATTAAGATTATAATTTTGCTGCACTTTCTAACAATGGTTTATGATACGATAGAAACGTGGGTCGTGAAACGTATCTGCCCTGAGCACTCAGTATGTTCATCACCTCTGTGCTTCGGGAGACATCTACTGTGAACTAGTTGTAATTACACCTTTGGCTTTTCCTCCCCGAAGACAGCTCGCGGGGGAGACATCTTCCTACGCCTTTTCTTCCATCTTTCCTTCCGGCTGACATATTCGTTCTCCTTCAGACTGATTATAATAGCGTTTGAGAATTTTAAAGATTTTTAACCTTTGAAACCAGCCTGGTCCTTTTTCTAGGAACCAACATGTTGTGGCATATGGTTCAGGTTTTGTTTAAAATTAAACAACTATTCAAGATCACCATGCAGAAATTTACCAAGAGCCTGGATAGTTATGAGTGGCAGGGCGTGTGGGATAGTATGAACAAGTGCCTACAACAGTAGGCACCTCTAGTGTTTTGGAACTTCACCCCTGAACAAGGGCAGAACATGGAAAAAATAGTTAAAATATTTGGGAAAAGTATGCTGTATCCTGAGGTGCACAAATCACTGCAATGTGCTGGGGCCTGGCCCAGGCCTGCTGAGCCCTGCCAAACACCATGCAGTCCCCTCCAGAGGAAAAGGTCTCTGGATGTGACAACAAAATGACAGTCACTGTAGGTGAATTGAAGAACCAACCTGTGTTGTTGTCACCCCTGTACACAAGAACACCTGAATGTGTTTAGTGATGGAGAACAAAGCATTCCTCATTTCTGGGTAACAATTACCTCCTTTGAGACTTACCTAATTTCAATTTTAGATAACTCTTTTACATTATTTCCCAATACACTACATTATTACAGAAATGCCCTTGAAAATTACCAATATCATAATTAAAATCCCAAGCAACTTCTTAACCTTATGTCAGGAATGCCTTATGAAGAGATTGGCCAGGGCCAAGCTTCCTGACACCCGTAAGATGTATGCTGGTTTTATTCCTCATGCAAAAAACTGTAGTCCATTTCCAGATCTCCTCTAAACCTGTTTCTGCTCTTTTGCTTTGGTCTACATAAGCACAGCAACTGGTATTAACACAACCCTGTTGATGCTAACAACGTGTCTAATGCTATGTGATTCTGCAGGGCCCTTCTTCTCAGTTCAGAAACTTCTGATTTTCACGATCTTCTGGACTTTTCTTCACTGGAATGTAATGAATTGATTGGAGCTGATTCCATGGACTCTCACAGCGGTGTTTGGTACCAGCAATATCACGCTGGGTCCTTCCACAGCTCAGTCAGTGGCTCATCTTCACACATCTACCTGATCTCCAGCCTGAAAGGACATGGAGAGCCCAAAGGACCTGGTGTTCTCACCGGGCAGGGCCCTGCCCATGGATAAGGATATTCTTTACATTTCTGGTGACCTGTATGCTCTACTCTTCCCTCGTCCTCCGCTTTGCTCCCTCCAGGAACAGAAAAAAAACACCCCCACCTTCCGTCTGCGCCACCAACTCTGCTGGGTGAGCAGTGCGCCTGCGCAGTAGCACCATTGCGCTGCCGTTGCCCCTTGTCCTCTCAGTATAGTCCCTCATGAAGAGTCCCTCCCCAGCATCTCTATAGGCCCCCTTCAGATATTGGAAGGCTGCTATGAGGTCTCCATGCAGCCTTCTCTTCTC
>JASSUY010051518.1:0-11340 GCA_032466535.1 Forpus xanthops | reverse complement strand
TGTGGTATGGAATACCTCTTTGGTCAGTTTGGGTCAGGTGCCCTGTCTCTGCTTCCTCCCAGCTTCCCCTTCTCCCTGGCAGATTATGAGACTCAGGAAGTCTTTGATCAAGCCAAAACACTCTAAACCGAAACTATAAACATGGGTGTTCTCAGCGCTGTTCCCAGGCTGAAAGTCTAAAACACAGCACTGCACCAGCTACTACGAAGGAGAAAAATGACTGCTGCTGCTAAACCCGTGACAGTATCCACCCCTTCCTAGAACCTGTACCTGCTCCCAGTCAGCATCATATGGTCAAGTAATGTTATATTTTTCAGTAAATCACCAAAGTTTTCAATTGAATTCCTAACTAGTACTGAGAGCAGGTGAGATTGTTGTGAGATTCTCTGTTTCTCTCTCACTTCAAAAGCCCTTCAGATTTCACAGTGGGTCAGGGATATTTGTATATGCGTTTTCAACAGGTTTAATTTTACAACAATTTTATTTGGGCAGTATTTTCCTAGTTTTATATAAAATTGTAACACTGGAGCTGTATCAAAAGGCTTAATGAAGTGGAGAACTATCACAGCCTACTGTTTTTACCTAATCCATTAGGCCATTCATCCTGTCAAAGAAGAAAATTTATTTGGTTGATGTGACAGGATGTTGGCAAATCAATGTTGCTTGGTTTTTATCATCATATTATCCTCTAGCTACTCATAAATTGATTGTTTAAGCGTTCACAGCAGAATCTGTCCAGGGATTGTGTTAGGGCTTTAATAGGTTATGTAAGGCACTTGTCTACATCTCAGAATTTTCACACTTCAGCTGTGCTGCTACGGTTTAAACAACAACAGCCTTTCACAAACCCGCTGACAGTCAGTGCAGTTCAACTGGAATAAATATGCTAATTCCAGAACATGTACTCTGCACCTGATTATTTGGTTCAGCAATTGAAATAAAATATGCCACATCTATGCTTCAGCTTTGCTTGACCTTACTAGTTCATCAGCAATGGCTGTCAACCGTCTGTAATACTACTGCACAAGAAACAGCTTGCTTGTTAGTCCTGAGATCCTTTCCAGACTGCTGGAAGGATCATCTTATTTTAGGGAACTCATGGAGGTTAAGACAAGCTAATGGTTATTGGAATTTCAGCTAGAAGTGATCAAGGCCTTTCTAACTTGTAACCGTCGGTACAGAACTGCTGTGAGTGATGCTGCAGGTAATAACATCTACTGTTAGGGAACAGACTAAAAAGAAGCACTAAGCTGCTCTAATACCTCTCTCTCTAAATTTCATTTTCATTGGTACTGCTGACATGTAGCAGGAAAGTTTTGAGTCTTCCACAACAGGTATTAAAGATGAAAATTCCTTAATACAAATGAGTCGGCAGAGTAGTGAATCTTTAATTTTATCGGTCTTACTGCCAAGAGCTTTAATGTTTCTTCATATTTCACCTGTCCATGGTGTCCCTAGCATCATTCATTAATTACAGAGATGCCAGCTTCTACCTCCACTTGACTCACAATGACAAAATTCATCATCTCTGTGCTAAACTTTCAAACATCTTTCTTGGATGCCCTTCTTGGGAAGAGGTCCCTGAGGATATCTTCCAACCCTCTTCATTATCCTTTTTCTGATGCCTATGAAACAACTGTCAACTGATGGGCTGCTAGGATACTGCAACTACTGCTATTCATTTTAGCTAATAGCATCTCTCTTTTCCCACTGTTTCTCCTGTTTCTGGCTATCTATCTGTTGTTTCTCACCTAATGGTTAGGTTGTATACTTTTTTATTTTTTTTAAGGAAAATCTCTTAGTTTTGTAAATGTGCAAAGTTATCTTGGTCCATCGCTAGGACTTCCAGGTGTTAGAGTAGTATACATAATAAATGAACAATAAAAATACAGTGATTTATACAAGAAAGCATTTTTGTGTGCCAAATAAATTTGGATTTGTGATACTAATTCTGGTACCTCCTTTACTCAGACTCAGAAACTCCATACATCTTTGTTTCATGCCTATTGTGGCTTTTGTCTTAACAAGAAGTGTGGCCAGTGCAAGGAATTGATCAATTTTCTGCTGAGATGCTTAAGTCGCTCCCAATAGAAGACTTGCCTGTTCTGGAAAGAGCTGAATAACATCAAATGGGCTAAAAGGTCTTCCAGTTATACTGTTGCAAACAGCAAAAAAACACCCAGAGATGCTCCAGGATTCACCTTTCCAAAACAAATTCTTTCAGTTTCTTCTGCCCGATAATGACAACTTACAAATACAATCATAAATAATTCAATTTTGTCTGCTTTACATGCAAAAGAGGCTATTGTTCTTTCTGTTAATGATACACAACAGTCTGATTCAAAATCAGTGCATGATATTCTGTACCTATAGTACTAATAACTATAAATCAAAGCATATCAATGGCAGTATATAGCTGATTGATTCAGTTATTTGCCTAGTTCCTTCAGATTTTTAACATGCCTTACTTTGAATTCAGAGAAACCCCTATCAAGCATATCTTACTGGAAATGTATTTCCTGACACGCAAAGGGCTACATATCTAAAGTAATGATTTAGAGCGGTCAACAAATTGTCTGATTGGAAATGGCATATTTTAACTAATGCAAAATTTAAAACGTAATAAAGAGTGTACTCTATTTTTCTCAAAAAATTTAATTGCAGAATTATTTACAGGAGATGAACATAAACAATACATAAACCAATTGAAAGAGGCAGCTTCATAAAAGAGCCATGGGGCAAAATAGTGAAGCACATTTTCTTACAATCAGCTGGAGGTGAGTAGAGAACCATGGAAAAGAATAACTCAATAATAAACCAATTCTCAAATATGTCTTCAAAGTAACAAATAACATTCTGGTAAAGAAGATACTACTGAGAAGCAAGAAATTATTGTAGCAATGAAACAACATACTGTACATTCAATTTAGGTATCCTGCATGCTACTAAATAGAATTTATCAAAAGAACCATAAAAGCATGAGAAAGAGAATTACATAAAATAGTTTAATTCTAGTGAAGTGTAGCTTTATACAGATGGTGAATATTTGGCACTCAGTTCATCCTCATTGTTGATATGATTTCTTATGTGTATATATTTTTATATATATTTATATATACTTTTAATGATAACTAAACAGCTAGTTTCCTGGTTCTAACATTCCTTGAAATTCTATAGGAGGCATTTAATTTAGTCCTTAGGCCACACTTGAGTATTTTGGCATGTCACATGGTAAATGGAAGTATGAGTTTTGTCTCTGTACAGAAAATTCTGCACAGTCATAGTGGCTTTTCTTCAGGAAAGAACAGTTCTAGAGCAGTATAGGTCAGGCTACTTGAAAGGGAAATTTGCTTAATTCATAAAATCAATGTATAAATTGAACTAAAGAATACATACATGCTGAGCCCTTTTAAAATGAGATAGCCATACTATTAAACCTCCAAAGGGTCAATCAAAGCATGGATATGAGCATGTGGATTCCACAGGTAACTATGAGCAAAGTTAGTAATTCTTTGTGAGGACAATCATCAAACACTTGAACCTACTACCAAGCCCTCTGCTTGATTGTGACCTACTGAATAGAAGAACTGTATCCTACAAAGTAATTACACACTCTCTAACTCACTGTTAGTGACTCCTTTCTAGCACAGCAGGACTTGCTGAGTCAGGTATTGATCTCAGTTATACTGATTCAAATCTTAAATTTCTTTCTGATTTCAATTTTTTAGCATTGATTCTAATACAACTAAGATCAGAACTCAGCCTGAAGCTCTGCAATAATTTATTTCATCTCATAAAAATACAAACCTGTATGACCATTCACCTTTAGGAATGTGAAATGCTGTGTTGAATGAAACAAGAGTAAGGGAAGAAGGAAAATCCTCACTGATGGGCTGTGTTTGAATAATGACCATATCTTCAAATAAACCTCCCCCTCATTTCCGTTTAGGTGAAAATATTCATAGTTTTGTAGTACGGAAGTAAAAAAATCCTGCCCAACAAAACCAATTTAGAAAAATAATGATTTGGCCTAATGAAACAGAGAATTAAATTGCCAGCTGATGAAAACTGTGCTGTGTTTGCTACGTTAAAGAGCAAGCCATGTAGACATACTAATTTACATTATCTACGATCTGACTTTAAAAGCCCAGTTCTGTTTCAGCAATGAAGAGCAATGGGAGAAACACCTGTGTGGAGAAAGCTGGGACTATGAACATGGAGTCTTCTGTGATCATCATTTACGAAATGCTATTTGCATTTAATGACAAGGGATCTGGAATATGGTTTTTAGATATAATGAGTGTCATGGCTTCTTGCAGCCATTAGAATTTTATTTCATTAAGAGGAGCTGAATCAGCCTAAATACACTGGGCAGATCCTCTTTTGGGCAAGTTTTCATTTCAATTTCAGTTTTATACTGTCTGTCCTGAACAGCCCATTATGTAGTTTAACAGCTACAGCATTGCACCATAAAGGTATCTGCATTTCAGAGATAAATTAAGCAATTTCTGTGTATACAGAGGGCTTAATTCCTGCCAGGAGTCTGTGTGCATGTGAGTGTGCCATAAAACAGCTGTTCCCAAAGGATGGTCCCTGGAGGTGAACACAGTGAACAGCTGCATATGGGCTGTGAGGCTGCAGTGGTCAGTGAACGCATCATGTGTGTCTGTGCTGAGGCTGATCTGCAAGAAAGTGGCATGGTCTACAGGAACATGAGAGTTGATTGTGGCTCCTGGATTCTACTGTCTGAGACCATGACACTGACAAATTGTTATATGTATATCTGTAGGTGTGTGTATATCACCTTTCTGTTAACTACGGTATGAAATGGCCACCTGTAGTCTGCTGATCCTGTCTGTGCAGAGTCATTTCCATTGCTCTGCCATACAAAGGACCCTTAGGGTTAGAGCTGAGACTCAGTGAAGAGAGGCTGCCCAAACCAAAGCATAATCCTTATGCCTAAATCCCACACTAACCCTCATGTTACATTGTCTAGAGGGCAGACCTGGAGAGACAACAGGGCGCTTGGCAGTTACGCCACAAGGGAAGAAGGCTGCTTCTGCAGCATGTGCCCCAGGTGGATCTCTCCCACTAAGAGCTAGCAGGGAATGAGCTTGTGAAGGAGAGACTCGACAAGATCCCCTGTGTGAGAGCTCAGCTGCTGGTGCCATCGGCTCCTGCCTCTGGCAGTGGCCGAGGCTCTCCTGCAGCGCCCTTCCAGAGATGCTCCTACACCACAGGGACCCTCACTGCTATCGCCACGAATGGAGAAAGCAGATATTGTTCTGGAAATTCAATTTGGTGCTCTCCATTCCCCGCCTACACCCTGGAGGGACAGTATGAGCCCTGGCCTTGCCTCTGCTGTGCTCTTGGTTCAGTCTTTGCTTCTCTTTTGGCACAGGCTCAGACCATAAGGGTCCCCCTGGGTGCTGGGAGAGTGGTGTGGAAGGAAACTTCTTGGCAGGATGGGACAGGTGGGATAGCTTCCAGTATCCTGCCATGCTGGCTCACCTGGCCATGGGCAGGGTAACCTGCCCCAGCTGCAGCCCAGCCTGGAGTTTGTGTGTTGGCTAATAAAGTGCTTGGAGATCCTTCTGGATGAAAGGCACTGGGTAAACGTGATAACCCGTCATACACCAGGAAGCAACTCTCTAGACATCAGGGGGTTTGCTGACATTCCTCACCTTGAACACAGTTTGCAGGTGCAAACATCGCAAGATGCTCTGGGAAGAGTAATGAGAGTACAGCTGCTTCGCGTTTCATTTAAGCTAACACTGAGGCTCCCGCTGCACAGGATTTCACAGCTTTTCAACGCACGTAGCTTGACACCTGGAGCTGCCAAACCAGCTTCAGATCTCAAATTAACATGCACGAACCACAACTTGATGGGTCAGCCCCCAGTGTGCCCCTTTGCTACTGACATGAACACTGAAACTCCGAGGAGAACGTCAAACCCACCAACCAAGCAGGGCAGGCTCGAGGCTTTGAATGCCAAAGTCTGAGATGGGCTGATCTGGAGGCATGCTGCTCCTGACGAGGGGGGCTGGGATGGATCTGCCTGGGCAGGCCCTGCCAGGGAATGGTGGTGATGCCTAAAGGTGCTGTGGGGTCAGGAACCTCTCAGGCGCATAGCTCCATCAGGGCAGGAGGAGGCTGCAGGTCACACATGGCACGTCATAATATAGCAGTTACTTCTTTACCTTGCGAAACCACCCAAGGACCGAACAATCCCTCACTTCATAGTAGATGCAGTGCTGAAGAAGATGAAACTGGAATACTAATTTACTGACATAGCAGGACATGGGCTTATTTTAAAACAAATGATTTCCATTATATGAGATGTATTTTATACATTTATATGAAATCCACACACTTTCCTATGCACGCTTTAATTCCTTCCTGATTGAACTCAGATCTATCGTAGCAACAAGGTTCAAGCATGAATTAAAAAGTCAGGATTTGGTATTAAACTCTAGAACATTATTAGTCTCTGCACGCTGCCAAAGGCCATTCTAATCAGGTCAACATGAAATAACAAACCACTTCATAATGTACTTCACCAATTCACAAAGAATTTTAAATCCAAAAAAATACACAAAGCAAAAAGAAGTATGGTGAATATCAACAATTTTCCCAGTCAGGTTTTTTTCTTTATTTAAATTTTCATAATTCTGTTTATTATACTTGTGTTTCACAGGTGATGAAAAAATGAACAAAGACTTTCTATACTTTTCATCTGTGAAAATATATATCAGTCCAATTAGTATTTAATTAAACACTAGATTATTTTGTTATATCCATCTGTTCTGTGTGGGTCTACACCAAGAAGTCTCTTTAGTAGAAAGCATTCCACTTTCCATCTTTACGCTTATTTTTATGTTCCTCCTACGTTGGTTCTATAACTGAATTATATTTTTATGATGTGTGGTCAGATTACAATTGATCTGTTTATACTTTATTAGGATACCACATGCTGTGTTTCTCATGTCAAGGACTGAAGCAATTTGACTTTATTTGCAACACAAGTATGATAAGCATAACGTTATTTTTCTAAACTAACTAGATGTACAATATGTAAATTGAAATGGCTTATTTGCCTTTAATGATAGAATGTTACCTGTACAACAATTTAATATATTGCACTTTGAAATGTAACACGCACAGATAACATCAGATTTTTCAGTAGGCATCTAGTTTACTTTTGATTCTTTTTTCTTTAGGGGGGACAAAGGTGGAACCAACAGAAATGAAAGATGTGCAAAGCTTATATTGGATATTTTCTCATAATGGCATGGGGAATGTAAAATATAGGGCATCATTCACACAGGCCTGTTTTTGCCAGAGAACACCCAATAAAATTTCAACATGTAAAAAACCCTATCAAACTATGATTCTAAAATAGTTACACAGACTGCTCCAAGGCAACATTATTAGGTCATCTGGGATCTAAGTTTATCTGTAATCTGTTATTTTTACCATTTGTCTTTATAATAAAGTCTGATTAGTGGCAGGATCAAATACAGCTTGTCTTAATCACACAATCTGGTGCTGTAAGTGGGGATTTTCAAGCGAGTAAGACAGGTATGATTTCTCCTTGAATTGTACAGGAAAATTAGACAATATCTATCAGCTGCCATATAGATATATATGTATGGGGGGGTGGTGTCCATTTTAAATTTATTAAATCTAGGAAAGACACTGGCTTTAGTTTTATTTCTACTTAGGATATTCCTACTTAGCAGCTCCACTTTAAATAATATATCAGTTTCCAGGATTAAAGATGCCAATGTCTGCAGGTACATTTTTATTTAAACCAGTACAACAAATATAGGAAGCAGCATCAATATTGTACACTACCTAGGATTCAGCTCTTTCCTTAATAGAAAATGCCTTGAAAACAGGAGGGATGGGAAATATAATGTTTTCATCTATAGAAGAATATCTCAGGGATTTCTTTTTTTTTCTTTATTTTTTTTTTTTCCTTTTTTTTTTTTTGGCATTTTTTGCATTTTGGAAGGATATACATTCGTCTTGGTTTTTGCTTCCAAATATAGTTTAAGGCTATTTGGTAAAGTATATACCAGACATCAGGCTCGATTTACAGGGTTTTCTCCTCACAGAAACTTCTCAAAACTTCATCTCTACAGATTCGTATCTTGAAGCTAAACATGCCTTATCAGCTGTGCTCCAAAGACAGAACTCATGCTTAATACTACACACTGTAGGAAAAAAGAGAAGGAAAAAGAAAAATTAAAGCAAAACAAACCAAAACAGATTTGAAGCAATGTCAGATCTGCATAACCTACAATACTTCATGTTTTCAGTCATCCGTCAGGCTGCAGGGTGCATGGGATTCAGATTTAAAGTGCTCATCAGGTGAAGAACCAAAGTGCTCGAGTATAATTAAATAGCTGTTCTGCCTATGGCTAAATACATTGCATTTGTTAAAGCAGGAAAATGGGATGTGGTAGTTGGGACTGTCTGTCTCACTGGGTTTGGACTGCTTTGACCTAAAGTAGTGCTCAGTAGGATTCAAACCTCGGAATTGGGGGCTGTGGGATTCTTGTCTTATTGCGCCTTCACCTGAAGACTTCTAAGTGCTGGCTTGCTCGGTTGGCTGTGGAAGGTAGGTGAAGTGGAATAATTCTATCTTAATTTGTTTTAAATTAAAGCCTCTTACCTGGGGCAGTTACCACTTCTTTCTTCTGACAATGTGAGGCTTGAAAATATATGATTTTTCCTATATTCCATAGCTGGAAATCACTCATCTCTTCAACCACATTTTTTATTTTTTTATGTCTGAAGCAAGCAAGAAGCTTCTTCTTGCCATAAATGATACTGCATAGAAAAATAGTTCTAAAAAAAATACAACTGTAAACCACAGTTCACCTTTACCTTAACATAACCATTTAAACTTAGATATACTTACCACTTACATTCATATTTCTTAAACTGTTTACAACATCACAACTGGCATTTTAAACAAGCAAGATTTTTTTTTTTCTTTTTTCTCAAGGATACCCTGGAAACTCAATTGATAGAACATTGTGAGCGTTTGAAATATTCCATGTAGCACAGCTCTTGAAATGAAAGAGAGAACGTTTATAAAATAAAGGTTAACACGGAAAAGAACTGTTAAAAATGCAATGAGTGTTCCGAAGGAGCGAGTATAACTTTTTCTTTACACATCTTGCTACAGAAGATCTAACTTTTTAAGGCTTCCATTTTCCTTTCACCCATCACTCAAGTCCTCTTGCATTATAAATTTGCTTAGGTTTCAGAGTGTCGTTATACTGCTAACAGCAAACGTTTCTCAGTGAGCATTCCCACCACCACCAGACTTGTATGCTTCTTGCTTTCTGATGAACTTTGGAGTTTTAGTGGCTGGATATCCCTGTTCATCTCCAGAAACTTGACATGACATGAGAGGCCTAATGTTATTTTGCAGTAACAAAGATGAGAAGAGTGGCAGAGCACATCGGTAAATATGTTAGCTGGGTTTTAGGAAAAGAAACTGGAGGTCAGAGAGATAAATGGGTTCTTTCTTTCCTGCTCTTTACATTTGTAGCACCTTCTACTTGGATTAGCTAATGCCTCTAGTGAATGGTGAGATGCACCCATTTATAGTTTGTTATTCTTATCCCTAATTATCACACATTTTATAAAAATATAAATAACAAAAAAGTAAGCTGGGTTCCATCTCAAGAGGTGTTTCTTGTTGTCCTCTGAGAATATATTGGATAAGTCAGGTCTCGACAAGCCCTATCCATTGTAGCTGATTGTAAGTCAGACAATAAATACAAAAAGAAGTCGTTCTTGCGGTGAGCTCAGCAAATTCTGAGGAAATCAAAAGCATTCCACTGTGCTTATGGCACAAAGAACACAACAGCAAGGGCATATTTAGTGGAGAGAATGAGACAAAAATTACCAGGTAAGTGACAAACTGTACAAGCATTTTGTTTAAAAAAGGAACTCTGCAGCATTCTGTCTTTAAAGCCGGGTTTGAGCCTCTGGGATATATATCTCAATGCTGTCTGCACGCTCTGTGGCTGAATTCTGCCGGAAAGAGGCTGCTCTCTTAGCAGCCATTAGCCGTCTTCTAGCTTCTTGTCGCTGTCTGTCCGGTAGGTCCAGAGATTTTTCTCTTGTGATAGGGAATTTTCCTTTTGGGGGCTTCTTTGGTACAGGAGGAGGAACCTTTCTTTCTTCCTGCAAAAGGGTATTAAAACTGAGGGTGAACTGCATGTGGAAGGTACTGTCAGTTCAGCATGCAAATCAAAGACATGAAATGCAAAATACTGGTTACATACATCAAGCATGCTCAAGTTGTGCTCGTCAATCAGCTGACTAATGGGTTACACGAATAGCTATCTACACTAGGGACACTGACAACACCCTGTTGTTTCAGCAGCCATCACAAATTCTGCAGTCCTGTGCCTTCAAAAGGACTTCTACTGGCCTTGCAGGTATCTGGCACATGCAATCTACATACCTTCCTTTCATAGGAATTTGTTTAATTTTAGCTGACACATTATTACATCCATTATAAACAGAAACACACACTGGCTCTCCAATAAGAATTCAGCACATCTGTGTGGTCTGATCAAATGAAAAGACTGTCTAAGACTAGCAGGACAACATGCTTAATTATATTAATCATACTGAGTTTAGGCTCAGCTGGATATGAGATAGCAGCTGTGTATTAGTTTAGTCTCCTCCATGGATTGCTGAATGGAAACATGCAAGCACCAACCAGAGAGGGAACATTGGGCTAATTGTTCTTCTTGCCAGTGTGGACCATTTAGAAGAAAATTATAGTGAAGAATTATCAAATTATAAAGTGAGAGTCAGTAGATTTTTGGTACCAAAGAAGCTGTAAATTGCTCTGTAGATTTGAAATGAAGAATTGTTTTGAAGTATGAAATTGATATTTTACTCCATTCAGACTGTGAAATATCAAATAAGGGCCTTAAAAAAGATAATGTAGAATCACATGTAGAATCATGCAATACTTTTTATTAGAAGGGACGTCTGGAGGTGATCTTGTATAACCCGCATTCAAAACCCACTTGAAATTAGATTAGAAGTTAAAGCAGGTTTTTCAACATGATATTTAATACTGGACTGAATAGCTCTGAAGATGGAGACTTCACAACTTCATGTATATGGTATTGTTATTATGATCGATTGCTCTATCACTTCTTAAAGTAATAGCAACAGTCCAGAGTATGGGCTGTTCCTTATGGAGAACACAGTTAATTTGATGCACAGCAGGATCCAAATAACACAAAAATTGAATTGATTCACCTGTGGTTTACACTCTTCAGTGTTTGGTTGTTT
>JASSUY010051515.1:0-11446 GCA_032466535.1 Forpus xanthops | reverse complement strand
AAGATCTGTTGTATTCTCTTTCCTTGTATTTTCTCTTGTATTATTATTGGTGGTAGCAGTAGTGATTTACGTTATACTTTAGTTACTAAACTGTGCTTATCTCAACCTGTGGGAGTTGCATTCTTCTGATTCTCTTCCCTATCCCCTCAGACTGAGGAAGAGAGGGGAGTGAGTGAGAGAGCGGCTGCATGGGTTTGAAAGCCTCAAACCATGACAAGAATGGAGAAAGAGACCTATAACAATGAAAGGAAGAGGAAAAAATAGCTAATCATCCATAATGAACAGTTATGCTTTAACCGTCTTCCCTGAAACTTTACCTCCCTTCAACTCTGGGCTACATTCTGAGGAGGATTTAAGGGAGAGCCACACCTTCATACCTAAAACTGGAGTAAGATGGTTACCAGAGAGTAGGAGCAAAAAAAGGCCCACAGCTGATGTAAGCAGCAATGCCTTCTGCCAGTGTCCTGCAGCAGAAGCTCCAAGATAACAGATAAAGTGGCTGTAAGCTGCAGGCACTGCTCTCAGTGGTTACAGATTTCCTCTGCTTCTAATTGTCTTGTCAAGTCTTCACTGATACGGTATCTTCTTCAAGCCCCGTCACTGCCCTTCCATTTTTTTTTTTTTTGACTTTCCACATCCCTGCTTCTGCAGCTCCTTGTCAATTCCCTCTGCTCTTCATTATATTTTTTCACCCATTTGAGGAATACTGATTGCTACCCCCTCTGCTCTTCATTATATTTTTTCACCCATTTGAGGAATACTGATTGCTACCCACAGAAAACTTCCTCTTCTGAATAGGAGACTTATTGTTAAAATTCTAGTCAAGTTTAGAGTATTTGTCAATTAGTCAAATTTATATAAAGATTAATCAAATTATCGCACCCCTGGAGGAAAAAAAGTATGCCACTGACTGTCTCAGTCTGGCAGCAACTGAATTGGAGAAAGGCATGTAATAATAAAATAAGTTATAACAAGCTGGGACATTGCTGGTCCTTTGCTTCACTCCTTACATCATTTCCAGAGTGACGTGCAGCCTGCTTTGCAAAAGGACACTGAAAAGAGAGATGCAATGCATGTATCTAGAGATATTTGGCTATGGATGGATATAGAATCATAGAATGGTTTGGGTTAGAAAGGACCTTACAATCACCCAATTCCAATCCCTGCCATAGGCAGGGACACCTTCCACTGTAGCAGGTTGCTCCTAGCCCTGTCCAGCCTGGCCTTGGACACAGCTTCTCTGGGCAACCTGTGCCAGTGCCTCACCACCTTCACAGGGAAGAATTCCTTCCTTATGTCTAATCTGAATTTTCCCTGTTGAAGTTTAAACCCATTACTCCTTCTTCTATACATATTTATATACATATAGATATTTGTAACTAACCTTTTGGGTCCATCCGATTTTGCTCAGAGAAGCTGATGACATTCTGGTTCAACAGGACCTCCAGATTCAGATCCTCCAAGTATCGTACTTTGAGCACATCAGAGTTGTTCTGGATGGCCACTGTAGACAAGCCTGCCACCTGAGCCCCAGTTCCTTCCAAATAAAAAAAACAACCCTGCAAAACACGCAATGTGATATAAAGTAAATATGGAAAGTTATAGTGAAACAGAGTAAAAAAAAAAAAAAAAACCAAAAAAAAACCCAAACCAAAACCCAGACCAGATATTTCTTAAAAATGATTAAATATGATTATTTCTATTTGAGGGAATTGCTAAGCATGTAAGTCACATACTGCAGTTTAAGTCTCCTACCAGTACAGTATATTGAAAGCAGAATATTTTATGATAAAAAAGTCTAGAAATTCTAAATTCTTCATCGCAGTATAATGTCTGAGCTCCTTCTTGTCCATTTAGTCCGTGAGTAAGGCCTGGGAAAATCGAAGATAATTTCAGAAACAGTATGACAGAAAAGGGAACCAGAATGAACAAAAGTTTAAGAAATTTGAGCTTCGTAATGAACTGCCGCCAGGCCCGGCATTGACGACTGCACCCGGTGGACTAGGAAGTGCTCGGTTGGCTGATGCTGGAGCTTGGCCTTGACAGGTTGGAGGAGCTGCCGAAGCTGTGGCTCGGCCACCCCCAGTTCGACTTCCCCGCGGATCTGCCTGCTGGCTGCTGAGGCTGGAGGGCGGCGGCGGCGGGGGCTGCGGCGTCGCCCCATCCCGGAACCGCAGCCCAGTGCTGGCGCAGCGGGGACCCCGGCTGCCGCACCGGGGGCGAGGACCAGCTCTGCGAGCCGGGATGGGGCACAGGGACCCCTCGGAGCCGGGCCGATGGCGGGAGGGGGGCCACCTTCGGTGCTGGAGGAGAAGTGAGGCCGCGCTGCTCGTCCTCATCTCGGAGCCACCTCGCTGGGCCGGGCAGGTGGAGGGCTCAAGCTGCTGTCCAATAATGAATATGACATATGAAAGGACCTTTGTTTCCCCCGTTGTGCGCCTTTATCTAGCTCAGCCCTGGGGCTTCGGCGGGACGACATGGGAAGCCGCCCGGGGTGTGAGGAAGGTCTGGCCGCCGCACCTCCCATGGCTCCTCCAGGTTTCACGGTTGCTCCAGGTCTGCCACCTGTGCTGTGTCCCCAGAAAATGGGAACTCTGTCCCGCCTTGCTGCTGGAGCGATGCTGCGGAGACCCGCGGGGGGCCTCCCGGTGCGGGGCCGGTGCGCTCTGCTGTCTGTCGGGACAAGGTAGGCTGGCGGTGCCCCGGAGACCCCGAGGGGACATGCCAGCTTCCCCAGGGAGCTCAGCTGGGGACCGCTGGCTCCGAGCTGCCTTCGAGAGCGGGTGCTGAGGCCTAAAGTCGAATTCGGGGTGTCGCAGGAAGTCCAGCTGTACCCAGGGAGGTAGCGTGGGCGAAGGGAGCGCAGTGGCCCGGCACGCACGTTCTCTCCAACTCCCAGGCCAGCCGGAGTACCTGGAGATTCTGAGTCTCCCCCGCCCCAGTGTGGGGGGATGTGACACCCTTGCGCACTCTGCTTAAACCGCAGGGCCACGTCACCCTCCCCATAACAAACTCCTTCCTGTGCCCCACGGGCACAGACACAACATTCGCCGCCTGGAGCGGGGTGCCGCCGTCGAGGCCGTTCACAGCGGAGAAAGGACGTAGAAAACTCCGCATCACTGGCGGGGCTACCTGTGACCCTGCCTCACCTCCCGTGGGCAGCTCGTCAGCAGGACACCGAAGGGAGCGCCGAGGCTGTCCCGAGTTAGGGGTCCACACACCCCGTCTGCCCCGGCACCGAGCAGCACTAGGCCTCCGGGCCGGCAGGGGGCGCACTGCGATGCGGCTGCTGAGCCTGTGCGTATTAGCAGCAGATCGGAAGTGGTAGTTCTTTTCCGGCGGAGGGCAGCCATGGTGAGGTTGCGGCGAGGCCTGTCCTTGTCTCCATCCATTGCCATCCACCGCCCACCGCGGGCTTCCCCGGCCTCCGCCGCGTCCAGGGACGTGGGAGGGAGCACGATGCAAGGGTCGGGGTGGGGGCGGGAGCTCGGGGGGCCGGGGAAGGGCGGCTGGGGTGGCCGAGTCTGGTAGCGGCCCGTAACGCGTCCCGTCCTGTAGGCTCGCGGCCCTAAGAAGCACCTGAAGCGTGTGGCTGCGCCCAAGCACTGGATGCTGGACAAGCTGACGGGTGTCTTCGTGAGTGCGGGTCGGAGTTGGGGCTGGGCCGGGTTGGGCCCGGATCGCTCTTCGCATCGGTCTTCACCGCTTTCTGCGGGCCCAGACTGCTTCGCAGTTTCACCAAGGATATGCTCAGGCGCGGTGTTTGGAGGGTGGCAGTTAGGTGGGGAGTGCAGGGAAGACGGGGGTGCTTGCTGTTGGGAGCTTTGCAGACAGCTTTTGTGTTTCTTTTGCAGGATATGGGGAAGTGGTGCAGTTGGCTGCTCTCTTTTTAACCTGCTGCTTGTTTTGGTTTTCTTCACTGGGGTGGGTTAGTAGACGGTTGTACTGTGTTTGGGGCAGTGTTTTCTGAAGTTGGCCAGACCTGGGGGGAAGGTGCTGTGAATACCAAGGAAAGATGCCTGCAGCCTATCATTGCTTGTTTGTCAGTTAGGCTTCAAGCACCTGTCCACAGTTGCTGCTGCAAGAGCTGTCAGGACAATAATATTCTTCCTTGATGCTGCTGATGTGCTTGAGCGGCCAGCAGAAAGCTTCTGTTTGTGCAGGCACCCCGTCCATCGACTGGCCCACACAAGCTGAGGGAGTGCCTTCCACTCATCATCTTCCTACGGAACAGGCTGAAATATGCTCTGACAGGAGATGAGGTCAAGAAGATCTGTATGCAGAGGTTCATCAAAATAGATGGCAAAGTCCGTACAGACATCACCTACCCTGCAGGCTTCATGGGTGAGCAGGAAGGGCCAGGGAAGGTACCTCAGGCAGCTCTGCTGCATTGGTGAGGGGTGTTTTGGCTGGCACAATATGGGGGGAAAGATGCATTCCTGATGAAATCAGAGAAAAGGTATCAACGTATAAGCAGTTGCTGTTTAGTTTGGGGTTGTGCACTGCAGTTAATACTAGCATGTGAGCCTGTAATTGCCAGATTGCATATGTGTAAATCGTTGTTCAGACTTCAGCCTTTGGCAATTTTTGCTTATTTGCAGTGTATCACATGAAAAGGTGTGGGATTCTGGTCAAAAGGAGATGGCAGTCTCATCATTCACATGTGAAGCTTTGTTCAGCAGCTCCTTGTTTGTTTTAAACATGAGCTTAGTGCTGAGTTACAGTGTATTGTAAGTCATTGTAGCTGGTAACAACTGCTATTTTATGTCGTTCACTGAAATCAGATGTCATCAGCATTGAGAAGACAGGCGAGCATTTTCGCTTGGTGTACGATACCAAGGGCCGATTTGCTGTTCACCGCATCACAGCTGAAGAGGCCAAGGTGAGCGTCTTCAGCTTGACATAAATGTTGGCCCAGTTGGGTTTGATTGGGATGGGATTTCCTTTTTGGCATGTCCTGAATGGGAGGTGCTGGCTCTGTTCCCTTATAGCTGAGTCCATATGAAAATGGAAAAATCAGGGTCTTCAGGGTTAGAGTATGAAACCTTTGCCAGGGGAAATATTTTAGTGACATGAAAGCAACTTCCAGGTGACTGCAAGTGTGTTATCCAGTGCTTAAAATGGTATCTGTTGGTATGGGCTAGGTTACTTTAACAGGGAGCTTTGGGGTGGCAGTGGCTCTGGTGTGGTGGGCCTTAGCATAGGATTCTGCAAGGTAAGTGTGATCTGAAACATGCCTGTGGTACATGTTTCATGCCTTGAACTTCTTCCCAGGTCTGTTATGGAAGTGTTTGCAGAACTGCCCTTTGTTCCTCAGTATTGGAAGGAGATTCCCACTCGTATTTCCTTAACCCAAGTGTGTTGGTGTGTCTGAACTGCAGGTCTGTGCTCCTCTGCTCCCTAAGGGCAGGCTGTGTACGCAGAGTGATGCTGGGGGAAGAGCTGGCTTTGGTGTGTGGGGACTGTACCGACCCCCCTTCTTCCCCATGATATGTTTTTACCTCTGGCTACTGCTTTCTGTTGACCCTTGAGTGCCACAGTGTCTGTGAAGGAGTCAGGGTGAAAGGCAGGAGGGAAGCAGAGGTGCTCTGGAGGAGGGACAAAGATACCTCTTTGATTCTGGAAGAAGGCAGCCTCTGCCTTTGCTGCATGACCACAGGCTTCAGGGAAACCTGGGGGAACTGCTCTGATGGTAGCTTTCCTGGGGAATTAAAGCCATAGCCTAGGGTGAGACTGAGGAGGAGGCATTCCTTGACAGGGCTGGAGCACGAGACATTGCTGGGGCAGCGCCCCAGCACTTCTGTTGCAAGGCTTCTGTTGCACACCTCGGAGCATGCACATGTTCTGCTTTGGGTCTGAGGCATGCTGGACTCTCTGAGCTGGTGACTCTGAGGGACAGGAGTCCCCTAGTCCATGATCCTGCTTGTCACCCTAGTTGAGCAGTGTTGGATTTTTTTTGCAGTACAAGCTGTGTAAGGTGAGGAAGATATTTGTGGGCACCAAAGGAATTCCTCACCTGGTTACTCATGATGCCCGCACCATCCGCTATCCAGATCCCCTCATCAAGGTGAACGATACGGTCCAGATTGACCTGGAGACAGGCAAGATCACAGATTTCATCAAGTTTGACACAGGTAGGTCTTGCATTGCATGTAAAAGCGATGTATTTTTCCCCACTCTGGAGGGCAGTGTGGAAGTTCAGTATAAATGCCAGGCATCTTTACACTGAAGTAGAAAGGCAGGTGTGGCAGCCTTGGGAAAGAGGTGGTTTCCCTGGAGCATCTCCACCTGGAAGAGGGATTCCTCCTTTGTGCTGGTGGTGAGAGGTACTTGGCATAGGGGCTTGGAGTGATTCCAAAAGCAAGCAGGCACCGGGTAGAAGCAGCAAGCTGGTGGAGAAGTTGCTTCAGCCTGGCTCTCATGGGGCTGTGAATGGAAATCTCTGGGAAGCTGTAGGGAGATTCCTGCTGTGGGAGGTTTCATTTGCAGAGCCATGAGCAGTGCCAGGACAAGTGGTATGGGAATGCTTCCTTGATGCTGCTGCAGCCTAGAAGGTGGTGGGGAATATTTGGTATGGGTGTCAAGGCCAGATTGCTGTTTGGTTTCTCAGGTGCTGCCAGGATTCCTCTGGGATGTATGTGTCACCAGGTGCTCTGATGGCCACTCTGTCCTTTTCCAGCGATGCTTCTCAAAAGAGCCCAAGCGGAAGAACATTGCCACGGTACCTAATACCAACTCTTGGTTTTGTTCACACCAGGTAACCTCTGTATGGTGACCGGTGGTGCCAATTTGGGCCGTATTGGGGTGATCACCAACCGGGAGAGACACCCTGGGTCGTTTGATGTGGTTCACGTGAAGGACGCCAATGGCAACAGCTTTGCCACCAGACTGTCTAACATCTTCGTGATAGGCAAAGTAAGCCTGCTATGGACACAAGGCGGGTGGATTCTCTTCTGTTGTTGGGGTCTGTTGGCTGAAGCAGAGAGGCCTTGGGGTCTTCTGTAGGCAAGTGCTGTCCCATACTGTGATGCTCCCTTTGGTTCTACCTGCTCTTGGAAGGGGAAGCATTTGTAAATGCAGGAATGGGGACATTTACAAGAAGCAGCTCTGTGGGTTTTTAAGCTTTGTGAGAGTTGGGAGCTGAGCAGTGCTCAGATCATCATGTGATCTGGACAGCCCCTCCAACTGAGGGTATGCTCTGCTCCCAGTGCCTCTGCTGTCCTGCCATCCCTGTACAGGTTGGAAGGGGATGGTGGCTCTGTTTCGGCTGAAGTGCATTCTTCATGGATGTGAGTGAAAGTGACTGATGTAGGCCCATACACCTTTGCCACCTTCCTTAAGAGGCTTCTACTGGGCCAATGCCAGAGCCATGTGTATATGGCCCAGCATGGGCAGAGGCTTCTGCTGCTTTTTCCCCTTTGAGGGAGAGCATTCTTGTCCCTGTTCCAGTTTCTTGAGGTGAGCTGTCTTCTTTTCCCTTCCTGTAGGGCAACAAGCCATGGATCTCCCTGCCCCGTGGAAAGGGCATCCGCCTGACCATTGCTGAAGAGAGAGACAAGAGACTGGCAGCCAAGCAGAGCAGCAGCTGAACTCGAGTTAGGGCTGGCAGTGGTCCTTTCACTGTATGAATTAAAGTGTTTACCAACTAGCCGTGTGACTGGTGGGGGAGCATTGCAGGGCTTGCAGGAGCTGTGCTGTGCCAGTGTGGAGCCATGCTCTTGCTCTCCAGAATAGCCTGCTGATCTGGGGAGACTTGAGGCAATCAAAGCAACTGCCATAGCCCTTTTCCAGAAAGGTAAGAAGAAGCCATGGGAGAACCTCCGGGGTGTGGGAGAACCTCCAGGGTGATCTGTCCCTCGGAAGGTGTTAGCACACTCACAGATGTCATTCCTAGGGGCCAGTGGTGCCAGGCAGGCTTGAAGCCTTCTGGGATTGTCCCCCAGCTGTGGGACTGAGGAGAGTGGGGATGCTCTGTGACCAGCACCAGGACTCTGTGGTGTTGTAGCTGGTTGGGCAGTGCAAGGGTGATGGCACTTGGCAGTCTCAGCTCGGATGGTGGCTGCCTGCTGGGGAGGTTCCTCACAGGCTGCTCTTCAGTGCCTTTCCTCCAGAGGTGAAGCTTGCAAGGGATCACAGTGATGGCCGACCCTGGGTGATGCCCAGGTTGCCAGTGATGGTATTGGTGGTTTGACACTTCTCAGGAGGGACTTGGGGCAGATGAATTAGCAGCTGGGGACCCTGAGAAGTCCCCCAAAGTCAAGCACCAACCCTGGGTCAGGTATGGGTTGTGGGTTGGGATAGTGTGAGAGATTTGTTGTGCTCTCAGCTAAGGAGTGGGGCTGTTGAATGAGTGGGTCTTGTGCTGGGATCAGGCCAATTAGGGCATGGGCTTACATTAAGGTGTGGTCTGGGAAGCACACTTGGGCAACCCGGAAACCAGCTCCCCAAGTGCATATTTTCAGTTGCTGCTGCTAAGCTTAAGGGGCTAGGACAGAAAGCTGGTAATGGGCCTCACCTACACATGGTGAGCTCTAATGCTGCCACCAGCATGGATAGCCACTGTTACATACCCACTTGGAACTCCATCTGAGTGGAGCAGGCCTGGGCATTGGCACTTAGGGAGCCATTTTCTCAGTCACCACAGTGTTCTGTGCAGTGAGGCTTTCTATGGATGCAGTTTTAGGTGGGTGAGGATATCCATGTTGGTGGCACTCTTCTGGAGGTCACCATGTGTAGGATGTGCTTGGAGCAAGCTGGGTTACTGGAAGGTGTCTGCCCGTGGCAGAGGGTTGGAACTGATGAGCTTTAAGTTCCATTCCAGTCCAACCCATTCTGGGATTCTGTGTCCTACCTTCAGGCTCTAGGCCTTAGCAGTGAAGAGGGGGGAAGGGGAGGGAGTGAGGCAGGAGTGCAGAAGCTGAAGAGATAGAGTTGGATCTGATTGAAGACCACAGTGCCTCCCAAGGCTAATGTGTGCAGGGAAGGTTGGACCTGATTGAAACCGCTGTGTTGGTTTGGCCACGGCTAGCCCTGTCCTATAGAAAGTGTCCTAGAGAATCCTGCCCAAATTGCTCACTAACCCACCTGAGGTGCCCCACACATGCCCAGATTGCCCAAATCCAGCTCAAGGTGTCCACCTGACAGGCCCTCAAACCAGCCCAAACTACACAAAACTCAGCCCCAAACCAAAGTATCAAAAAAAAACAACACAAAACTGCCATAGATGGCCTTAAAACCACACAGACATGTCCCAAGCCCAGCCCAAGCTCCACCCAACCTGCCCAAATCGCCCCAAAAGGCCCAAACTGCCCCAAAGCAGCTGAAAGTGTGCTAAAATAGCATGATCCAGCCTGAAATGTCCCAAATTGCCAAAAAAATCCTCCTCAAATTGCCCCAAGTCAGCTCAAATGACCCCCAGAGTGGCTTTAATGGTCCTAAACCAGCCCCCAAATAGACAAAACCTCCCCCAAATGCCCACAAGTCCCCACAGCAGCTCGAAATTCACCCAAAATGCCCCTAAACGGCCGGAATTACAGCAAATTATGCAGTCAAAATTGCCCCCAATCCAGCTCAAAACCTAGAAATGCCCCCAAAGCACCTCAGATGCCCGAAATTACTCTCACACCACCAGATGCCTAAGTGCAAACATCCAGCCCTGCTCCTAAGCCAAAAGTGCCAGCAGGACAGAAAGCTGGTGCTAGGCATCACCTACACATGATGTCCCCTGGAACAGTGCCACCAACACGGCAATCCACCCTTGCTTAACCACGTAAAAGTCCATCTGTGTAAAGCCTCTCTGGGCAGCACGCTCAGGCAACCCAGAAACTAGCTCCCCAAGTGCAAACGTCCAGTCCCTGCTGCTGATGCTAAGGTGCCAAGACAGAAAGCTGGTGCTTGGAGATTATTTCGCAGAGGAGCAGGTGAGTAGAGAATGGCAGGGTGGAGGAATCCTTCGAAGAAAGGGAAGGTCACAGATTGATTTGGGGATGGTTCCCCCAAAAAGACCTTTCCGTGATGGGCTGTGCTTGTGGAGCCGGAGTCGTTGTGGTGGGCAAAAAGTACTCCAAACCCCCTGATTCTGGGTCTGCGCGGGTTGGGGCGGGGGGGGATGCGTGGGAAGGAATAGCTCCACAAAATTCGGTACAGCGTGTTCTGGGGGACGCAGTGTGGTGCCAGCTGCCGCTCGCTGCTGCCGTCCTGTGTTCAGAATTGGGTACTGCAGCTCGAGCTCCTCGCATGACCCGTGGCGCTCCCACTCTGCAGCTGTTCGCCGGAAGTGGCGGTGCGATCCTGCGGGCCAGTGCCGCCTCAGGGTGAGCCGGCCGCTGCCTCCGCTCCACATTCCGGTGTCGGCGGACGCGCAGGGTGCTCGTGGCCGGTGCACAGCGGTTGCGCACCAGTTCTGGTCCTTCCGGCGTGTTCGTCGTGTGACGCATGCGCAGAGCGCGGGAGCGACGGACGGACGGACGGGCGGGCTAGCTCACCTCCCCAGTAACCGTGGGCCACCGATGGCCTCGGGGCTCACTTGCTGCTGCCGATGCCGAGACCCGGACCCTGCCCTCCTCCACGCTGCACCGAAACGGCGCGCCGGAGGCACCGGAGCCGGTGCGCGAACACCGGGCTGTGGCAACGGGCACACCACGCGCCCACCCACACCCCATCGTGGAGAGGCGGTGGCCACTGCTCCCTGGAAGCCAGCAACAGCTACGTGACCGCCCACTACCGGGGACAGCCGGGGGGGGGGGGGAAAGAAGCCCCACTTACTCATGCGCGGACCCTGGCCTGCAGTACTGAACGCTGGACACAGAAACGCAGTAGCGAGCGCGGCGCGGCACAGCGCTGCCACCCCCACGGCTCTATCGCGTTTTGACGCGGGTTGAATTAGCTGAGTTTTGGGCAATTTGGGTCTGTTTGTACATAATTCGGGGTAATTCCAGCAATTCTGTGGCATTTGAAGTGAATTTGGAGCTGCTTTGGGGAATTTGGGGTCTGCCTTAGGAGAATTAAAGGCACTTTTGGAGTCGTTTGATCTGATTTGCGGCAATTTGGGTGGGGTTTTGTACAGTTGTGGGGCATTCGGGTCTATTTGGGCAGGTTTGGGGGTGCGTAGGGTGGGTTTGGGGCATTACTGTCTGCTTTTAGGGGCATTTTGGACTCTTGGGGGCAGTTTGGGGTCAATTTGGGTTGTTTTCTGCTGTTTCGGGGCAATTCAAGTCGGCTTTGGCCGTGTTTGTGGCGCCAGCGGCGCTCGAATCAACGCGCGTGTTTCAATCAGGTCCGTCCTTCCCCTCCCGCCCGAGTCTCGGCTGGTGCCGCGGTTTTCAATCAGGTCGGACCCAACCTCGCATCGGCCCTCCTCCCCCCCCCCCCCGCTCCGCTGGCTCCTAGCGCCCGACCGCAGGACAGCCAATCCCGCAGTGGGTGGGGATGGAAGCGGCGTTCTTCC
>JASSUY010051513.1:0-22414 GCA_032466535.1 Forpus xanthops | reverse complement strand
TGCTCCATCACTGGTGGTGTTCAAGGCCGCGTTGGACATAGCCTTGGGTGGCATGGTTTAGTGGGAGGTGTCCCTGCCCATGACGGGGGGGTTGGAACTGGATGACCTTAAGGTCCTTTCCAACCCTAACTATTCGGTGATTCTATCCCTCTAACCAACATAATACAGTTTTTAAGAGCTGTGTCAATCCCCTAATGAAGCAGAGGATTTAATATCACAGTCCATGCATAATCTAAGCAGGCATCTCCTTTGATGTCAGGTCACTCCAGTAAATGTAATCCACATTCTCTTTCATTTGTGTGAACACAGAGATGCTGATCTTATCCAGAGGAAATGATTGCCAGCATTTACCACGCTGCTTCTTGATTAGTGAAATTAAAGTCTTTATGCAAGACTTTTTTCTGCCTCCTCAGGCAGCCACTGGCTGGCACCAGACCGAGGCCAGGTTTGCCTGACATGCCATGTCCTGGATGATCTTCGATATCTATCTTTTATCAACAGCTTCCCCTGACTCCTTCCTCTGATGGAAGCTAACTTAAGCAGCAAAGAGCTGTCAAGCCATCCCACCTGTTCTTAGAAATGCCAGTGTAACATCTGATTTCTTCAAATCCTTCAGGACTCCCCCAGTGTTAAATTCAACTCCTTGGATCAGTGTTGACCAGCAAGTGCTTTCAATAGTCTGAAGTTCAAAGAACCACGAACATGGATGCAGATCGTAACTGCAAAACTAAGTGCACATTAACCTATGCTAACCCCAGGCCTAGAAGGATATGAGGTTTTAGGTGAAAAAGACCTTATGTATTGCCTTAGCCTCTGAAAATGAGACAAGGGGAGACACGGGCTCTCAGCATATCAAGTACATTATTTAGCTAATGATGATGAGCCACACGGTCCCCACGCTTCACAAACACATCAGCACCACACACCAGTGCTGCCCCCTCAGCCTACGTGCAGCATAATTAAGTCTGGGAAAGGTTAACTGGAAGCCCTGATCCTGAGGAGGATGGAGTTGGACAGATGACAGTTACCAGTGGCTCCAGATACCCCCGGAGAAATGCTGAACCACAGCCCAGAGAAGAGGCACCTCAGGATCCGTTTTTCATACCGGTAAGTGAAGACAAAGCTGAGAGGACATGTGGGCAGTATCACGCCAGGAGCTCAGCCTTCCAGCCCACTCTGTCACCTGCACTATTGACCTGCAACACCAGGACTCCAGGCATACCACTTTGGACGCTGTGTATCTACAGGGACCACTCACTGTGCTCCACATTTTAAAGTGTCACCAGTGCCTCGAAGACTCAGTAAACAAGAAGATGCATCCTGAAGTCAGAACTGTTTGTTCTGTTGAATTCTGAACTCTGTTGAAGCAGAGTTTCATACAGGAAGGGGAGAAGGACAGAGGAAGCATCCAGCTCCCTTCTACTGCCTGAGGTCCCAGCACTCACGGGGAATGAGAAAAAACCTCTAGGAATGGACAAATAATGTAAAATAACAAACCCACCCCCATATCTATGCAGAGAACAAGGCCTGGAGGTCTGACGGCTGCAGGTGTCTCCAACAACCACATTGGGCAGTGCATGGAGGCCTCCAGGAGCAGGTACAACCCAACACTGGTTTCCCATCTGCCCCAATTAACTGGCAAACTCAGGCAATGCAGGAGAAACCTTCAGTTCACTGGAATCTGCAACTGGGCTCCCCTGTATCAGAACCTTCCCTTACAGCTGCTTTTAGTGGTCATCCAGTCCAGCATCCCCAGGCTGTGCTCACACCCCATCAGCACAGAGACTGCTCTGTACTTACCTGCAAAGGACCTGCAAAGTTCTCCTGCAGCACTCAGCAATTCAACCACTGCGTAAGTGCCAGAAAAGTTACTGCTGAAAGCTCAGCCCTGTCCTATTTGTTATGCTGATGGGTCCTGGGCACACCATTTTATCAGAGCAGAACAACACAGAATGTACATTGACAACTCCATGGAGCTCCTGCAAACCACACCATGTGCAGGAGAACTCGGTGGTGGGGATATCTCATAAAATCATGGGATGGTTTGTGTTGGAAGGGAACTGAAAGCTTATCCAGCTCCAACCCCCTGCCTGTGGCAGGGACATCCTGCACTAGAGCAGGTTGCTCCAAGCCCCATCCAGCCTGACCCTGAACACTGCCAGGGATGGGGCAGCCACAGCTGTTGGCAGGACTGAAGACTCTTGATCCATCCATAGGCTTCTGCTGATAGCTAGAGAACAAGGAGCACGTTGGACACACAGGGATGGTCAGAAGAACAGATGTGGTTTATTGCCCTGACCTGGGCTGTGGTGATCAAGCATAGAACCACTAAAAAGCCCCACTCACATCATTCACATACCTCCATAACCTTGCCCATGGATCTTGATACTCCTTTTTGCTGCCCCAGCAAAATCTGCCTCTAGTGACTTTTTCCCCATTCACCCCAGTTTTGCTACATCTGCACTCAAATCCACTGTCTTCAATGCCATTGCCCAGGTAATCACCACATCCAGTCATCCTTGGCCTCCTGTTGCTAAGCATTGTCAGCCAATGAAACAGGAAATACCAACCAGAACAACCCACCGTGCTCAGAGGTGGTTGCAGCCCCACTGATGCAGGAGGAGGAGGACACCAGTACCCTTTATGCAACCTGGGAATCCTGACCTATGCCTCTCATGGACACCCAAGCAAAGGCTGAGCACAGCCACCATAAAAATCAGCTTGGCACCAGACCCTCCAAATACTGTTTCCAGATCAGAGCCCGTGGGAAGCTTTAGGCCAGGACTATGCGACTCGGTGACAGCTCATCTGTAAGTGCCTGCCCAGGAAGGTGATACAGTTTAAGGAGGCTCTTACCCAACTTTTGCCATTTCCCATTCGGTTTGGCAATGGCAAAACTGGATCAGAAGGTTTGGAATTACATTACAGAAAGCCTCGCTGGTAATGAAGTAAAATGCCCGAACAAGGAAGTCTGCTGCTCCCCGTGAAAGCTCGTGGCTTTAAACCTCAGGGGCCACAGTTTGTACCCCTTGAGGAGCTTTTATGTTAACACCACAGCTCTGGTTGTGCAATTTGATCACAGCAGCCATTTCCTGGTCTTAAAGCTGTCACAGACCCCTGCTTGCCTGGCTGCTCCCACCAGGAATGCCAGCTTCCAGCACTGGGGAAGCCCTGGCACAGCTGGATCACCGGGAAGCCCCAGGGTGGCTCTGACAACCCATCAACACCAGAGATCTGCGAGCAAAGGTCCTGCAGTCCCCCAACCCTGCCCTGTGCCATGGGGCACTGCCAGCCCCCCAAAGCCAAGGGGAGGGTCCTGAGAGGCACTGGCTCTGCCCTGCCACTGGGAATACATCATCACAGCTGGCATGCAGTGGCATCCCAAAAGGGATGGCCATGCCACAGGGGTACCTGACATGGCCAGAAGCGTGCCCAGACCAAGAGCTCTGTTCCCCTGCCCTTCTGCACTGTCTCTTTCCCTGGGCTGTCCAGCTCCACAAGGAACTGCACTCCAGGACCTGACACAATAAACCCCTGTCCTGATTTTGACTACTGCAGCATTACAGTTGACTGCACTTGAAGATGCACGTTTCCTGGGACTCCTGGTTCCAGGAGGAAAACGACATCCTGGGGTACATCAACCACAGCAGAACCAGAGAAGGAATTGTCCCGCTGTACTCTGTGTTGGTGTGGTCTCATCTGGAGCACTGTGTCCAGTGCTGGGCCCCACCATTGGAGAAGGATGGGAAGGTCCTCAAATGGGTCCAGAGGACAACCATGCTAGTGAAGGGCTGCAGGCCTGGCCTCTGAGCAGCGCAGAGCACAAGGGATTTGTCTTGCTGGAGAACAGAAGGCTGAGGGGAGACTTCATCACTCTGCAGCTTCCTGAAGGGGGACGCGGTGAGGGATGTGCTGAGCTCTTCTCCCCAGCACCCTGGGACAGGATGCATGGGGATGGCTCAGAGCTGCGCCAGGGGAGCTTCAGATTGGAGGTGAGAAGCATTTCATTGCCTAGAGGGTGGTCAAACCCTGGCACTGGCTTCCTGAAGGGGCGGTCAATGCCCCAAGTCTGTCAGGGTTCAAGAAGCGTTTGGACAATGCCCTTTATGACATGCTCTGACTTCTGATCAGCCCTGGAGAGCTCAGGCAGCTCTGAAGTCCCTTCCCTGAAAAGAATCTATTATTCTGTTCTGGTTTGTCCTGCCCTATCCTTTCCAACCCTACCTATTCTATGATTATATCCTACACCCTACCTGCACCCTACCCTAACTCCACTCATTGCAAATACTGCTTTTCTTGGACAAGTTGCTCTTATAACTAGCCAAGATTAGCAGTGAAAAATATTACAAGTTAATTCAAGCAGAGGAAACTGTTGAGATCTGTGCTGCTTTGGGCTGGGGCAGAGTAAATTTCCTTCACTGCAGCTCCTATGGACTGTGTTTGGGTTTGTGCTGGAGCAGGGCTGATTACAGGGGAATTTCTTCTACTCCTCACCCCAGTGAGCAAGCTGGGGGTGCACAAGAACTTGGGAGGGGGCACAGCTGGGACAGTGACTCCGACTGACCTAAGGGACATCCCATGCCATAGGACATTGTGCTCAGCGCATTAACTGGGGGAAGAAGAAAGAAGGGGAGCACTGGGAGTGGCGGCATTTGTCTTCCCAAGTAGTTGTTATGTGGGATGGAAGCCACTGGCTCAGGCAGGGCTGAACACCCACCTGTGACGGGAAGTGGGGAATGAATTCCCAGTTTTGCTTTGCTTGTGCACACACAGCTTTTGCTTTACCTATTCAATTGTCTCTATCTCAACGCACTGGTTTTCTCACTTCCACCCTCCCAATTCCCTCCCCATCCCACCAGGGGACAGCGCCAGAGCGGCTGTGTGAGGCTGAGCTGTTGGCTGGGTTAAACCACAACAAGATCCCGGGAACTTCACCAGAAACGCATTTATAGAGTGGAAAACAAAATAATGCAGTATCTGCCTTGGTGCTTCCCACCTAAAGCTGCTAACACCAGGGCAGGCAGATACACATCACGTTCTGACACTGAGCACTGGAGCTGCAGGTACCTGCCTGCAGCTGGTGGTCAACAGATGACACTTTCTGATGGAGAGCATGCATCTGAGGCAGCGAACAGGGTTGCAGTAGCAGCTGTTTAACATCAGTTCTGGAATTTTTAAGTTCCTAAGGGTACTGAAGGTGTGCCACAAGTAGCATCCGCCATAGCGAGACTTCTGGGCCTCGTTTCTAGCTTTCCGTTAGATCTCCATAATGAAGACACAGAATCACAGCCTGGTGTAGGCTACTGAAGCCCCATCCAACCTGGCCTTGAACATTGCCAGGGATGGGGCAGCCACAGCTGCTCATGTGCCAGCGCCTCAGCACCACCACCAGATGACACACTTGGTGTTTGACATGCTCTGTCTAAACGCCTCCAGTCCCAATTTCTGCCTGCCCTGAGGGTCACAGTGTCACAGCACTCCTCTGCGAAAGAGCCAAGCTCTGAAAGCCATCAGCGAGCTCCTCCACTTCCATGGAACTTTATGATACCAGCACTGTGTTCCAGAGCTTGCTGCAGGGCTTGAGGACAACCTACCCTCTGCCCCAGGCCAACAGCAAGATCCCTGAGCTTTGCACTTCCTTCACTGTACCCCTTCTCATGCCCCAGGGCTGCAGGGCAGCAGATGTGGCTGCTGGAGGCCCTCCAGGTCAACGAGACCCAGCACCGGGCAGTGCACAGCACCAGACCTCAACCTGCAGAGCCATCTGACCTTAAGGTCCTCACAGCAAGGGCTGCACAGGAGACAAACCCAAAATCCCTCTTATGATCCACCAGTTGCTGCAGATCTAGGCACATTCTGTGCTTGGGTAGCTGGCTCTCTCTATTACCCCAAGGTGGTTGGTCTCAGTAACTGAATACCACTTGCCCTGGCTGGTCTTTGCACACAAACATGTGATGCTGAGCATCAACCTTCAACCTTCCTGTGGAGAAAATGTGGCAAAAAACCAGTGGGAGCTTGTGAAGCGAGCATCTGACATCCAGGCAGAGATCCTCCCAGTACGAGCTCCATGTTCCCTACCATGTCCACAGCACCCACCACAACCAGACGCCAACAAGCATCAATGGCCTAGGAACAGTATTCCTCTGTCCAGGAAACTGGCAGCAGGGATTTGCTGTGACCATGTGAAGTGCAGCCACTGTACAAGCTGCTGCAACCACTGTTTACAGGGTGGCCCTGGGGAGCAATGTGTGAGCATTTTATGAATCATATCACTAAATAGACCTGTGGTGGTTGGCCAAGGGGAGGCATGGAAGGCTGACTAGTTGAGCTCAAGATAGTACAAGCCAAGAAATCTCAGCATTCTGAGCACAGGACTACCATTTATGTATGTGAAAGGCAGGATGGCCTCTCCGGGCCAAGAAACAAAGAAATGAATCCACCTGCTCATCACTTCCCACTACAGTGCTGCATGAAGGGGCTGCTACATCCCTCCCATCTGCTCCACATGACTCCCATCGGCAATGGCTGCAGCAAGCCTCGTGTCCAAGAGCTGCAGCTCATCTGTTGCTGGGGCTAGGATAAAAGAATCTATATCCAAATGCTCAGTTGGTTTGACGGGGATGTCACCTCCCACTGCTGGACTGAGGTGGAGAGGGGATGGGTTAGGAAGCACTGGCTCCCCAGCGTGGTGAAGTGTGCTCTCGGCTGGGTGCAGATGATGGAGCAGCTCACATGGATGGGCAAGGTTGGGCTTGGGAAGGACTCAACGCTCAGCAAAACTGGCAGAAGCCATGCAAGGTTTTCACCACCCTCTGCAGCACAAAGAGCAGTTTCCTTTGGGGATCATCCAGCTGAGACTCACCTAACAACCAGCCCTCTTCCTCTGCAGGGACCTTGCTGATGCTCTGGTCCCTCCCTTTTACAGACCCTTTCTCCAGTTCACCCCATGAGGCTGGAAGCATTTTGCACAGTGTCTGAATGAAGCGTGAGCGGTGGTGAGACCCAACAGGACTGAGACAGCATCCCCAGCTTCAGCTGCACAGCAGCAGGAAGTACCAGGCTGGGAAACACGGGGGTGATGCGGAGCCACCACATCCACCTCCCTGCCATGGGGCTGCAGTTCCCCAAGGGGTTTCAGCACAGCCACCAGCGCCTCTATCTCAGAAGGACTGTGCCCACTCCCGAGCCACGACCCTCTGCAGCTGCGCTGCTCACAGCCCCTGCAGCACAGCCCGACCCAAGTCCCACACAGCCTCACGCCCACCAGTCAACCCACTGCAAGTCCCCCTCCAGCCTCAGCAGACAAAGGGAATTACAGAGCCTACGGATGCTGGGAGGGCAAATGAGGAAAAGGAAAGAAAGAAGGAAACAGCACAAAATTTACCCCGCTTTCCCTAACACAATAACTGCAACTCTGATCTGGCAAAAAATGGATGCCATTTTGAGCTGTGAAGTTTCACTTCATGTTGCACAGCCTGATGTGAGCAGCACATGGACAGACATGTATGTCACATATATAGGGAAGGGGAGACAGGGGAGGAAGAGGCAGCAACCGTATTCCGACAGGAATGCGAACACACCCACTGGCACACAGAGTCCTGCGGCGGTACCCCCAGAACAAAGACAGCCCAGGACCCCCCCGCCCGACAATCACACCCAACACTGAAGCCCAAATCACAACGATCTGTTAGCACGCTGAGGGCCAGGGAAGGAGCAGCACCACCAAACGAGCTGGCAGCCACTGTCTGAGCTTCCCCTCCTGCACCCTGCACCTTCCATGCCCCACTGAGCTCTGCTGCTGCGTTCCTGAGATCCCCTGCCTCTCAGCAGCCTCCAGGCTGGAATGCTGGCGAGAGGAGCCTCCAGCTGAGGCGGACCTGCCTCCCAAGCACAGGGGCTGAAGCCCATCCTGTGTGAATACAAGCACAGTCATTACCAGTCCCCCAGGGACTCTTGCAGCAAAAAGGTTGGCTTCTGGCAAGAGGAGCCCCGGTGAGAAGCCAGCGCAAGGTCCCAGCTGCAGGAGCTCAGGGGATTTCAGGGGACAGTGCCCTGGCATGAGCCGAGGCTCCCAGGAGTACAGGCACGCTGCAGGACAGACATCTTTCAGCTTGCCCTCATGCTGGGACTGAACCCCAGCAGAGCCAGGGCTCCCTGCAGGAGGATCCCAACTCCAAACACTATAAGCACTAAAAAGCCACAGAGGGCACAGGCCCTGCCCCACGGGGCTCACATCTGTGCCTGACAGAGGGCAGATGCGCTTTAGACACCCAACAAAGAGGCAGAATTGAAAACTGCAAATGTAAAGCCATGAACGCCAGCATCTGCACCAGAGAAACACCCCAGAGTGTGAGTGATGCACGTCTGCCATGAATGGCATTCCTGCAAGGATGCAGGTGACCAGAGCCCAGCTCGCTCCCATCGCCTGCTGCTGGGGAAGGGTCCTTCCAAGACCCCAGAGCACAGGGGCTCACACAGGGACACGGGGTCTGGGGCCCCGGGTGAAGTGAGCAGAAGCAGCTTTCCCCCCCAGCCCCAGGACCAAGCGAAAGAAGCAGCCCTTACCTTTGGCCCCTCGCAATACAAACCCGAATCCCTCATGCTCCCTCTTCTGCAGCACGGCCGTCTTCTCCTCAATGATGTAGTCACTGGGCAGGAAAGAGCACAAGAGAATGATGCTAGGGTTAGATTTCAGCACCATGCTGCCAGGCGGAGGTGGCCTTTGTGCCTGTGACAAGGAGACCTCTTCTCATCGACCGTTTCATCTCAGCAAGGAGCTGGGCTCAGTCTGCTTCCCGCCCTCCCTTGCCCAAAGTCAGAACAAAAAGACGAAAGCTACTTTCCCTCAGCGTGGAGGAGGAGGAGGAAAGCCCCGGCTGCCTGGATCCCCCGTCTGCCCACCGGCCCCCTGCTCAGTCACCTGCATACGCATGCAGGGAGCTTACTGATCCCGCTTCGGGCTTCCCTTTAAATGTTGCCCCGAGCGTGGAACTGAAGAGTGAAGCGCCGGAGCAGAGGAGCTGCTGGGGGGGGACGGGCAGTCATCCATCAGGAAGCAGCTCTGCGAGACTTTCCCGTTGCCTCTTGTACGGAAAGAAATCAGACGCTTGAAAACAGGAGAGGTGCCTCTTTGGTAAGTTCCCCGGGAGGGAGAACAGCAGAGTTTATATCCTCATCCCGGCGCTCTGATCTTCTCTTAAAATCCCCCCCCGCGTTGCTAAGGAACGGGCTGTCAGGAGCAGAGGGGGGACGCGGCGCATTGTCCCACTTTAACTACGCTGCTCCCGCGGCCGGGAGAGAGCGACCGGCGGGGAAAATCCGGCATTGGAGAGGGAGGGAGGGATGGATGGAGGCGCAGCTCGGCGCGGCCGGCAGCGACCCTTCCACCAGCGCAGCCCTGCGCGCCGGGGGGCGGCGGGAGGGGGATCTTCGCAGCGAAGGGCGGCTGAAACGCAGCCCTGCAGATCCCTCCCAGCAGAGCCGCATGGCTGACATCAGCGTGGAATTAATGAAGGGCCTCGCTGCTCCGCGGGGATGGAGCTCTACACACCAAGCCAAGGCTGCGAGAGGCGGGGAGGGAGCGATGGCGCGGGCCGGCCCCCGACACGGGTGCGCGCAGCCGGCGATGGTGTGCCCGGTGCGGCACACAGCCCCGCGCAGCACCGCACCCCGAGCGCTGCCCGGGCGGGAGAGCCGCTCGCCGGAGGACGCCGCACTGGCACCGGGCGGGCTGGCTCACACACTGCGGTACGAGCGGCTCCAAGATGCGGTACTGGAGCTGCAGGCGGGCACGCGTCCCGCCGGCACACAGCCCGTTCCCCTTGCTGCCGGACCTGAGGCCGGACCCCATCATCCCGCCGGCACCGGGGTCGGGAGGCAGCTGATGCTGCGGATGGAGGGGGATGCGCTGACATCCCGCGTTGCTGGGCACGCTTTCTAGCAGCCATAGGCTGCGACCAACACACAGCGGGACGGGACACACCTTCTGTATCCCTCATATGGCAGTGCGGCCTTAGCAGGCATCACAGCCTTTCGGGGTAGGTAATCCTGCGACTGCCATAACAGTATCCAGCTCCTAGCAAGGGGGACAGAAATATCCCTTTGTTTTCCAGACCAAAGGAAGGCGATCACAAACAGATGCAATGGCTGCGGGTACCGAGGCAGTCCGGAAGATATCCAACAGTTACCATCCACAGAAACTAATGCGACACACGTTAGCCTGGATCTGTTGGGCTTCCCTGAAATTTCACTTTGCGCTCTAATTTTGGACTTGCTTAGGCATCATCCGGGAAAAAACAGTGTCTATAAAAACACTGACTTCCTGCAACAAAGTACCCAGACATGGATAAACTTCAACAAAACCAGTGAACCACTTCACAGGAGGCAGCTGCTGTCACAGTCATCCCTTTATGTCACATTTTCAACACACTGCCTGTCTCTTCAAAGCAGAGCTGGTTGTACATATGTTCCTCAATATGCATAAAACTCTCCCCTCTACAACAAAATCCTCCCTTCCAAAGTGTAGCGTGTCCTATTGGGAACAGGTTCATGACTACCATGCCCAGAAGAGGTCATATCAGCAACATAACTCCTGTCCCTGTACCAACAGCCAGGCAACCTCAGACCTTCGATTCCTCCACCAGAATAGATGTGCCTACCCCATCCCTGGCAGTGTCCAAACCAGGCTGGACGGGGCCTGGAGCAAGCTGCTCTAGTGGAAGCTGTCCCTGCCCGTGGCAGGGGATTAGGACTGAATGAGCTTTATGGTCTCTTCCAACCCAAACCTGCGATAAGCCTTTATCACTTACTTGAACCATGCCTTACCATTAGCAAGAGACCTAGACCTAAGACATTTTGCATCCACAGGGAGGGACATCCTTCCTTTTCCATATATGTCAATCCTTGGAGATGTCCTGTGCCACCATAACCCCATGCCACCTCTACAAGAATGCGCTTGTGCGCATGTGAATGCAAGAGAGAAAGAAAAAAGAGAAACAAACGTTAAAGTACAAAATCGGGATGTCTGTGTTGCTGTGGAGGGCTCAGGTGCTCTGTCAGTGCGGCTGCGATGGCTTTACCATTGAGAAAGCCAGGAAGCCACAATGAAAGGAAAGCCATTACCTCCAATTCCTCTGGGGTTTGTCCACCCACATGATAAAGTGCAAAAACTCCTGCCCAAACTGCTTGCACCCTGTGTAAGCACGGTTTGACCCAGATTCCCCCCAGTCCTCATGCAGCAAGACCTCAGATGTGCTCAACCTGCTGCTGCTCTTACCCCAACTTACTCTGCAAAAGGAATCTTTGGTTCTTTCCACCACCTCCAAATTATTCCTCCTCCAAATAAACTGACAAGAAGTACCTTAACCCAACCCCATAAACTTGTCAGAAGCAATAGGAGAACTCCCTAACGTGCTGCTTTCCGTCCCCAAGCACTCCAGAAGTCCTTGAGCAGAGCTCCCTATGGGATTTTTGGGCATCCTGGACATTGATTTAGCTCACTCTCCTGCTCCGTGTCATCCACAGAGGGATTTATAAAGTTAAGACCTGCAAGAAGGATCCTGCAAGAGCACTCCCAGTTTCAGTCCATACAGAACCTGCAAACCCTTTGCCTCCTGCCATCCTGCTCCGCAGGTGCCTGAAAGTCCACAGGTTCATAAAATCCATTGGACACCTTCACATTTTGAGAGAACCACACTAATCTATAGACAGATACATCAAGAAAGTGAGATTAAAAGTCCTAATTTTGTGAACCAGAACCATGGGGAATGACCAGCACTGCTGAAGCAGCAGTAAAACCCTTCCTGGGAAGGAGCTGAAGCAGCACCAAAGACCCATGACAGTGTCAGACTGAAAAATAAGCTGGATTACTCATTTTCTTATTTCTGTCTAAATGAAAATAGGAACCTTCAAAAAGTAGTAGGAAGGTAGTTTAAGGTATCAGAGAAGGACTAAGCAAAATAATGATGCAATACCCTTGTGACATAGATGCTTAAATGGAGTTCTGATAGGCAACAGGACAGAGCACCTCGAGTTCACTGCCAGGGCACTGTGCCCCACACAGCACTGGGAAATGAATACACAGATGAGCCAATGCAATGACAGAGGTCATGGCTCTTCAGAGCTGCTCCTTGAGATGACATGAGGTTTCCAGACCGTCCCATTTCTGCAGGGTTGAGTGCCAGACTTGCTCCTGGTTTGACTTCTGTTTAAACAGCAAAGATAAGCTCTGATCCTAAAGTCAAAACCATGCAGTTAATAGAATTCAGGTTTTATTTCAGTTGGCTGGGCCTGGAGGAATTCACTGAGGGTGCTTCAGCACAGGAAAGCACCCAGCGCCAGCCATGGGTTGTCTCTAGAGGTGGGATGGGATGAGAATGTGAAAAAGGGAAGATGCTCATCTCTTAGAAATGGGTGGTAGAAAGATCAAAGGAAGTACAACATGAAGAACTCATCTTTAATTCCCAGGAAAATCCTCTAACAAACAGCACAACAGTTTAAAAACATCCAGAAGAAAAGGAAGGGATAAACAGCATGCAGCATGGGTTTCAAAGAACCGATGGTGCTAAATGAACCTCAGTTCTGTTTGAACGCAACAGGGCTCATGAACATGGGTAAGGCAGCTCTGTGATACCTTTTAGGGTATTCGTTAAGCATTCTGAATGCTCTCACAGGGCGTTCTCATAAAAATCAAGGGGAATATAAACTACTGCAAAGTAGCTAGCAGGTTTGACACATTTTCACCCCGAAGGATGTATCAAGTGGGATTTCACAGGGGTCTGTCGTGGGACAAGCTCAACATATTCATCAATGAGTAGGATGCAACAAAGAGTAAAGTGAAATTCGCAGATCTCATCTGAGACGGCAGCCGCATGCTGGAAGAGCAGATTTGGATTCACGTGGTTCTACCATTGGAGAGATGGTCTGAAAAATCATAGAATCACAAACTGGTTTGTGTTGGAAAGGAACCTAAGATCATCCAGTTCCAACCCTCTGCTGCAGGCACGGACACCTTCCACTAGACCATGTTGTCCAAGCTCTGTCCAACCTGGCCTTGAGCACTGCAGGAATGGGGCAGCCACAGCTTCTCGAGGCACCCTGTGCCAGCGCCTCAGTGCCCTCACAGGGAAGAACTTCCTCCTTATCTCCAACCTGAACTTCCCCTGTTTCTGTTTGAAGCCATCACCCCTTGTCCTATCACTACTGATGCCCCTGATGAAGAGCCCCATAGGATAAAGGGGAAATGCAGGGTCCTGCAGGCAGGAACTCAGAAAAGCAAACAAGAACATGGAGAAGGTCTGTCTGGGCAGCCGGCTGGCAGGAGGGGCCACCAACTTCATCCTGGATTTGGAAGCAGTGTTGTGTTTTTGTCAAAAAAGGATGACAAAGTGACTGAGATACACGGACAGGACTGTTGTCTGAACCCTGAAATAATCCTCTTGCCCTGCCCCATGCTGCAGCAGCCTCGGGAGGCACCTACTGAAGTGCAGGTGCACATAAAAAAGGCACCTGCAGTGAGCAATCCTCTGGGCTCCTGTTGGGCTCAATGGAGAGGAGCTGCTCCAGGAAGTCAATGGAGCTGTGAGTCACCCCATGCTGAAATAACTCCCACATTTCGTCAAGTGAATGGCTCCAGTGACTGCACACATCTGCACCGGAGGAGCTCACACACCTACAAGTGATGGGAACCACATCATGAGGTTAGGTAACACTCCAGTTGCTCAGCTCGTAGCACCACACTTCCAGAAGGATGCAGATCAGGAGGGAGAGTCCCAAGGAGGACACTGGAAGGTAAAAGGCCCATCAGGGAAGTGAAAGCCTGGTTTGATTGATTGGTTTGATTATTCCCATGAAAAAAAGCTTGGAAGGAGTCACACAGCTGCTCAGGACAAACACTGCTGAAGCATGGGAAGGTGGGGATGGAAGGTTCCTCACTGGGAGCTTTTAGAGAGATCTCTCTCAAATTAAAGTTCAGCTGAAGCTGCTGTTGGGGGAGAAATGGACCATTTCAGGCCTCTCCCATTAGAAACCTTCCTCAAATACCGTGGTGTTCCACACCCCCAGCCAGGCAATGGGAGGAGTTCAATTCTGCTCATGCAGGAAACATCTCTCACAGCAGAGGGATGATTTATATTAAATACATGGGGCACAGACCATGCTGTGGCCCCAGGAGCATGTGCCACAGCCTGAGTCTTTATAGACAAATGTTCTTCTCTCCCTGCAAAACCAAAGCCACAAACAGGGCAGCTCATCCCAAACTGCATTCTAGAGATTGCCTCTGGCCGGGGTTGTCCTTGCCCTATGGATAGACTTATTCAGGACAGAGCAAGCTGGCCAGGATCAAATCTATGCCATGCAGCAAGCTAGCAATGACAGGAGACAGCAGCAGGTCTCATTTGAGAGCGATGAAGCTTTAGGGAGGGGTTGGCTTTATTTGCAAGCAGTTCCTAGCAGGAATCACTGAGGAATGGGCATGTCCGGGGGGGTTAGGATCAGCAGGCAGGTCACTACGGAGCTGCCCAGCCCCAAGGGACTAGAGGGGCTGATGCCACAGTCCTGGTCCTCTGCAGCACGATGCCAGGTACCGTGTCCCAGAGCTGCACTGCTTGGCTCTAGCTAAATATAAGAGGAAAAGAATGACCACAGTGGGTCAAGCAGGAGTCTTGTCTTGAACACATGCTGACAGCAGCAGTCTGGAAAAGAGGAAAGGAGCAGGTCTGAAGCATCCTACTGCTGGCTTGGAAGAGCTCCCAGCCCAGAGACTGGAGCCAGATGACCTCAGCAGCAACATCTGAAGTGAACCTAGGAAAAGCCCTGTCCTAAATGGGAAAGCAATCCACTTAAATCTCCTCTGTAGATGAGGATACCTCTGGGAAAGCAGGTGATAGTGGTTCTTCTGTAGGGAAAGCAAAGGATAGGAGAGGGCCTTTGGAAAAGGGCCTGCAGGGACAGGACAGGGGAATGGCTTTAACTGCCAGAGGGGAGACTGAGCTGAGCTCTGGGGCAGAAGCTGTTCCTTGGAGGGTGCTGAGCGCTGGCACAGGGTGCCCAGAGAAGCTGTGGCTGCCCCATTAGTGGCAGTGCTCAATCCAGGTTGGACACAGGGCTTGGAGCACTGTGCTCTATGGAAGGGATCCCTGCTCGTGGCAGGGGTTGGAGCTGGAGGAGCTTCAAGGTCCCTCCCAACCCAAACCAACCTGTGGTTCTGTGCTTCTATGACAGCAGGAAATGAAGAGGGGGCTGGAATGGAGTCTGTTTATGCTCCGAACTGGTCCTGGAGCACTGATTATCATCAGTAAGATTTTCTGTTTAATTCAGCCAGGAGGCAGCTCATCAAGGCTCTGATTATGAACTACGTCAAAAGCAAACTGACAGATGAAAAGCAACTCTAGCTTCAGAAGAAACCATCTTCACACACCCCCAGGCCCCAGGGAGGATGCCTGGCTCCAGGTCACGCTCTCTCCAGCACTGGTCAAATGCATTTCAGAGACCAGTTAAAACCCAAACTCACCACTGCCCAGTCCGAGGTGAAACAGAGGCTGTGAGTACCAGAGGAATTATGAAGACCAGCTATGGCAGAAGGTGAGGAAGAGCCTTAGGGAGAGGCACTGGAAAGCAGCATCTTCCCCATTCAAACAAAGGCACCTCACAGGAAGTTCTCGGCACTGGAAAATTTCATTTAAGTACATCAAGCTGGTGACTTCTAGGGCATTAACCAAAGCATTCCAATAGACATAGCTCATTAAAGGAAGCACGAAGGCTAAGAATGCTCAAGATGTGTTTTACCTGACTCAAACCAGCAGCAATACTGGGAAAGCCACTGAGACCTTGCTGCAAACGCCAACAAGCAGTCAAGGAAAAGATGCCATTGCAGAGAGGCATAAAAGATAACCCCTGGAATAATTAGGCTTCCATTTATACTGGCAGGAGACAGCTCTTTGTGCTGGGTTTCATCCCCAGAAGAGGCGTTGCCAGAAGAGATGTTGCAGTTGATGAGGGGATTCTGCCCAGCTCCTTCCCTCTGGATGTGCTCCACAAAACCTTGACACTGCCAGTGACCACTGACTAGGGAAGAACAAAGGTGGGCTCAGTCTGCAGGGAGGGCAGGTCAGGTCCATCACTCAAAACCTCCCATTACCTCTTCACTGCAAAATGATGTCTTCTCACCTAGGAGGCAAAGCCAGGCTCTGATCCAGGCTCAGTGCTGCCATGTCACCTGTGGGAATTCTGCTCCTTGGGAACAACATCGTTCCCAGCCGAGGTGGAGCGGTTTGGCTGCACAGAGGCACAGAGGGGGTAATGCACAGCAGCAGCTCCAGGCTTTCCATGTATCGCAAGCTCACACAGTTCAACCTGCTTCTCTTCAAAGGGGAAAACGGACAGAGGGATGCTCCAGGAGTTGCTCCAGTGCAGCCTTCAGCTGCCACATGCACTGGGAAGGAGAGATGACACCTGAGATCTCCCTTTGCTTGGGAAGGAGATTTAAGAACATTATCTCTGCCTCCTGCCCAATGTGCATTCAGCAAAGAACAATTACTTCTATAAATAACAAAAACAGGTCCTAAAAAATCCAAATGCTACAGCGTGGATTTATTCCATCCTCAGCACAGGAGACAGATGGAGACTCTTTAAGGGCACCGTGCTGGAGACACAGTATGAATACATGCCGCAGATTGACAAAGAACAGGAAGAAGCTGGCATGGCTAAACAGCAGGGAAGGGAGGTTATTAAACCCAATGAAAGATCCTTCATAGAGCTGAAACCACGTTCAAATGAGGAACAGGGAGCGAATCGTGATCTCTTGCAAGTTAAATGTAGAAACACAGCATGACGGGCAAAACATGAATCTGGAACAATTTGCAAAGACATCAAAACTGATACTACATCAGTTGCTATAGAGCAGGAAGCCTGCCAGAGCAGGCTCAGATGACCCTGGTATCAAAGCAGCACTCAGAGAAGGTAGGGCCACCCCAGAGAAACTAACCGCAGCTTGTGCTTCCCTGCGTTTCTACAAGAGGTTATGAGCAAAAAGGAGGGGATCACCCACCAGGACCAGGCAGCAGACAGCTACAGTGTCTCAGGTACATCATGGGTGACAGTGTCCCACTCAAGGTGCCCAGAAGCACAGCAGGAGCTGGGGCTGGGCTGGCAGACATGGAGGCCCCTTTTCACAGGGGCATCGGCAGAGAAGGAAGGTGCTGCAGGTTCGTCATCCTAATGCCTCACGGGGCAAGGCTCTAGCAACTGCAACAAGCAGAGCTCCAGCCAGCACGTGCATCATGCCCTACAGGCACACCTGCTTTGCTGAAACAGTGCTGGAGGGCACCAACTCATCCAAGGTCAGGAGGTGCCAGGTTTTCTTGACACACACTTGTCTAATGAGCTGAACATCCTCAGGCAGCACTTTGGTCCTGAAATACTGGAAACTGCTGCACTCTGCAGATAGTCTCTGGTCTTTCTCTTTATTTAACAGTACTGATGGCGACATGGCCCAAGATATGGCACCATTTCTTCAAGTCGCAGCAGTTTGCATCAAAGGTAAACCCAGCTCCCTATGAGAGTTGCAACTCTGATATCATCCTCATGAAGCTCAAAGGTAGGCCCCAAAATCACTGACATCAACTGTCTTATTGGCTTTCGAAAGTCCTTGGAGTCGCAGGACATTCAAAACAATGAGAGAAGCAGCTTGTGTCCCCTAAATGGAGCCGTGAGCACAATGAGCCCCAGCTCCACACCTCGTGCCTGCAGGAGGGAGGAACAGCAGCTGCGGGGGGATCACAGCTGCGGGGGATCAGTTTCCCACTCTTGCTGGAATGCCAAGCACAGGACCTGGGAGGGCCCTGTTTGAGGACCACGAGTGCACACCAAAACCTCGTGGTATGACGCAGTAACCTGCCGGACGGTCACACGTTGGAACCGATTTAGAACAGTTCCTCAGTGGAGGCGGTACTCAGTGAGGCATCAGTTCATCCTTGCTGGTTTACAAATGGTTGTATTTTACCAGGAGTACTGCTGCAACCTAAGATTTGATCAATTTAGTCCTAATTCGCTAAGAGCTCAATAGCAATTATTTCATTTCTCCAAGAGTACAGATGTCACTTATGCAGCATCGTGTGCAGCGGCTGTTCTTGTGCTGTTGTGGCAATCCGCAGGGATGACTTCCAGTGCCAGCAGCCCCGTGTCACCACCTGGTTCAGCAGGTGGGACAAGGGACATTGATGATTTCCTAGGGATGCCATGAATGGCTGTGCCTACCCCAAGGCAGCTCTGTATGTCTCAGAATACAAGATGCCCCTGTCTCTGCTCTAATCATTTGAGTGTGTCCCCGGACAGAACTGCCATCATCATCACCAGCTGGTAGCTCCACGGTGAGCCCTTCCCTGCCTGCACACACACAGATCCTTTCCGTGATGTCTGCAACAAGAAATATGCTTAGCACATAGTCACAGCCATACCTTGTGTACACTGCGACTGCAACGGTTCCAGACTGAACACAAGCAGTGTAGTCACTATTGATCAACACATCCTTTATGGTCTAACTGACAGCTCCTGTCTCTTTAACGAATGATTTACCACCTTCAGAATGAGAAAAACCCTGAATGATGGGTTTAGGTTTACATCTTCAGTTGCCAGGCTGTGCTGCCTTGCCATGAATCACACCAGGCAGGAGCTGCAGCCTTCTGACCCACGAGGGTCCCTTCACAAAGGGCAGTGGAACTGCACATCGCTCCCACCAGGATGCATGAGGAGCTCGGGGTTCAATCCTCACCTCTCACTCCAACACGGCTCAGAGACCAGGAGCAGCTCAGCAGCCCCAGCTCCGCTGCCTGCCCCATGCGAAGGGCAGCATCACGCAAAGATTGTTTCAGGTTTACTCATCAGGTGAAAAGAACTCATCCCACCACACTGGATGGGCCCATTTCACAAACTGGCTCCACAGGGCTCTCTGACAGGCTGGAAAATCCTCCTGGAGACCCCCACACTGCAGCCCCCAGCGCTCGCTCCTCTTCGTGGACTCACATTTCCAGGTTGCACTCAGGATATTCAGTAATTTGCACAATTCTCATTCCAACACAGCGGCTGTTTCCCTTGGGGCTGACACATTTCCTCTGTAATAATTATCATTAACTTTTTACTGTAATTAAGAATAACTTCCAGCTAACACACGGGCTCTCACTATATATTTTGTCATCTCTGTTTAGAACATGAACACCCTGAAACAAAACCTCTTCTTTACAGCTTCCATGTTGGCAATTTAACGTTCAGTGCTTGCAGAGGGTTTCCAACCAGCCAAGACATCATGTGAAAAACAACTCATTCACTGGGCCACCTCCTGCCTTTACCTCCTGCTGCTGAGGGCAGGAGCTGGGGCTGCCCCATCCCTGCAGTGCTCAAGGCCAGGCTGGACGGCGCTTGGAGCAAGCTGCTCTAGTGGAAGGTGTCCCTGCCCGTGGTAGGGGGCTGGGACTGAATGAGCTTTAAAGACCCTTCCAACCCAAACCACTGGGTGATTCTACTGACAGCAGTGACAGAGGCCCCGATTCCACTGACACCACTAGCAGCAGTGCTAGTGAAATTCTGTTTGTACAGCCCTAATGCTGCCACTGTTCAACAAGAGAGCGCCTTTGCTCCAAGCCCAGTGAGATGTGGAAAGCGACTTCTCAAACACCCAAAGAGATCTGATGCAGACGTGGACCATGAGCCCCTCAGCCTTGGCATGAGCCACTCTTCCATATGCTACTGAATTTTAGCTAACAATCCATCACCTCCCCTTTCTGCCACGTCCTCCCTGAGCGTGACATACACAACTGCAGACAACCTCAAACCTCTCTTTCAGCGACCTGTTGCAGAAACATATCTACTTCTTCCAGTTTTGTACTAATACGTGTTTGTTCTCCAGAGCCCAAGTGTACTCCCACCCACAAAAAGAACCACCTAGAAATGACACCTAATGCAATGAGAGACCATCTCAGATCTATCTCTGAACAAGAGCACGACCACAGCACCACACAGGCCAACTGAAGAGCAGGAGAGGATCACTCCCTGCCCAGGGCACGCTCCAGGGCACCAGGCCCCCTCTTTCCACCAGTACACCCCAAGGCTTGTCAGCCCAAACCCTCTGAGTTCCATTACGGAAGAGTTCATGCTTGTTTTCCAGAGAGCCTTGCTCAGCACTGGTGGTTTGAACTGGACATCAATGCAGTGCATACCTAACGTGCTTAGCCCAGCTTGCCTTGCTGCTAAGTAAGCTGTTTGTCACAGCATTAAGCTTACAAGCAGCCTTCAAAAACTGAAAAGGCCAATATGGCCACGATATAGGCATGTAACGAGGTAAGGTTTGTATGGGAGAAAGTTATGATCTGCTGAAAAACATGTGAAAAACAGCTTTCAGGCATGACTGCTACTCAGGGAAGCAGAAGAACACGTGGATCTTGTTCTGTGTCTGTTCAAAGCCAAGGAAAGCTCCTCTGATCATCATGCAGGATGCACCAGCAGCTCTGCAGACACCAACCATCACCTTGGCCTTGCTGACTCCACGTTTCATTTCCCTCCTTCTCATTCAAACTCTTAACAAGCCACAGCTCACCAGTAATATTAGAATAACACACCAGAGGCTTCTCTTAACACCAGGGGAGGGTGAAGTAGGGGAAAGATCCCACAGTTAGCTGTGGACTTGCTGACTTGTGTTATGTACTTATTAGTTCACTTCAGTTTAAAGGAGGAAGTGAAGAGCCCATGTGAAGACCACACACGAAAAACTCCAAGATAGTAATAGGAATGGAAATACTTTGATTAATACTTGCACCATGGGAACGCATGCAGCAACCCTGACAACTGTGCCTGAAAAGACAGAAAAGAACATAATAACTGCAGCAGGAACTTGAGGAAAGTGAACAGAACATTGTTGTTTCAGCAAAGAGAAAGTACTCCAAGTAATAACCAGCCTGAAAGTTAATCAGCATTCCTAACAAAGCCACTAGTACAAGAACACCACCCTCACAGCACATTCCCAAGCAGCAGCAGCAGCAGTGTCCCAGCACCCCCGAGAGCCCTGCAGCCAGCGTAGGGAGGAAGGACAGATCCAGGTTTGATTCTGTTCTGCCCCGCAGCTCAGTAGTAATTCACACCCACACAAAGTAATTAGAAAACCCGCTGTGATTTGTTAGCGTGTTCTTCCCACTGCGCACACGCCTGCTGCTATTCATGCATGCAAATAGATGCAGTGAACATAGGGGTAGGTGCTCACACTGCCCGGGGCTGTGCGGGTGCTCCCTGTCCAAGGAGCCAAGAGCCTGTGCCCGGCAGGAGCGAGGGGGCTGAGCAAGCTGAGGGTGTCCTGCTCAGCTCTGGGCCGTGCAAACCACAGCTGGAGGAGCCTCCTGCCCAGGCGAGCCCCATGGGGACAGACTGATCCCAGAGCCTTCATGCTGCTCTCAACAGATGCCCCTCGCCAGCGGGGCAGAGTAGAGGCTTTTTTCCACCTGTGCCATAAGCTATGGAGCCCAGGTCTGTAATTGCCATTCAGGCCTGCTGCTGACAGACTTAACTCAGTATTTACAGTCAGGAACCTAAGACCAGCACAGTCCGGAGATGGGAAGACGGGTTCAGAGGGAGTTTTAAGTTGGTTCCTTTTGCTCCCTCAGCCCACGCCGATGCTGTACCAGTACAATACCCCACAGCATCCACTGCTCTGCTGTCACCCAGGGCTGGGCTCAGCACTGCCCGTGCCTCTCCAAAGAGCTGGATCCACCTTCACAGGAAGGGTGGTCAGTTATGCATGCTGCTGCTCGCAGCACATACTGAACATGCCTCAAACAGGCAGCCCATTGGCACACACCATTTATGTGCCTGGAGCTAACCTAGAGCAACCAAACCATGTTACATCAGTCTGCTGAGCACTGCAGGCTCCTGTCATGCACTTACTTCTTCTGCTTCCTTTGTACCATGAAGCTTTGTCCACCACTGAGGTCATTTCACAGAATTATAGAATCACAGCCTGGTTTGGGATGAAGGGACCTTAAAGCTCATCCAGATGCAACCCCCCCGCCATAGGCATGGACACCTTCCATAGAGCAGTTTTGCTCCAAGCCCTGTGTCCAGCCTGGCCTTGAGCACTGCAGGGATGGGGCAGCCACAGCTTCTCTGGGCACCCTCACAGGGAGGAAGGTTTCAGCAGTGCAGTTCTCATGCATGGCTGGGAAAGCAGCAGCAGCACCTCATTGTGCTGGGCACTGGTGAGGCCGCACCTCAAATCCAGTGCTCAGCTCACAACGAGACACTGAGTGATGGAGCGAGGCCAGAGAAGGGCACAGAGCTGGAGCAGGGCCTGAGCACAGTGTGATGGGGAAGGGCTGAGGGACCGGGGGGGTTCAATGGAGAAGAGAAGGCTGAGGGGGGACCTGAGCGCTGCCTCCAA
>JASSUY010051507.1:0-24122 GCA_032466535.1 Forpus xanthops | reverse complement strand
GATTTCATCTGAAATGAAATCAGGCAGGGGGAGCAGACTGAAAAAGCTTCCATTGTCATAAAAATATCTCCCTGGGTAATCCACAGTGATGGAAAAAGGAAACTCTGATAATTTATGTGACAGTTTAATGGGATTTTGGTGACACACAATACTTTAGAACGAATTTGCCCAAACAGGACAGACAGGACTTTAATAAGGCTTCAGCTCCAAAACAGCAATATTTTCACTCCTTGCCTTTACATTTCATTCTGTATATCCACTACTCACTCATAGCTCATCTGTCTAATTTGCAAGGCACATCTCAACACTGGAAGTGCAGTGTTGTTGCTCCTACTTGTTTCATCCCCAGCCTGAGAGACCTCTAAGTATCCGTTTCCTAAAGGGATCAAGTTGACTTTGTACCTAAAGGGAAGAGCATCTGACTTGTGAATTGAGGCATGAGCTGCCCTCTGGCCATGTCCCCAGCTCTGCAGACAGCATTTGATAGCTTCTCTGCAGAAATGGAGGGGGATAGATGGACAGTCTGCAGCAGGAATCACTTGCAGAGGGGACACCCGCAGGGCACACTCCGGGAGTAAATGGCTGTCACACTCTGAGTAATGCCCTAATCCATGTTGCTTGCTTATGAGAGATTCAGCCTTTACCTAGTAGCACCCCATGTCTCTCACTGCCATTGCCTTGAGAACAGGCACAGCAGCAAGAGGAATTGCTTAGAGTACTAAACCAGGGTGAAGCCAGGGTTAATGGGATGAAACTTCACTTGGGAACATTTAGGGTGAATATCAGTGAATTATGTTGAAGAATATCCCCTGTGGAGATGTAGAAGTTAACATTAAAACCACATTGCCCAGAGCACAAGAAGCCATTCTGCACACAACAGTCCTGCAGTAGCTGGCAACAGAAATAACCCAATAGGCATTTGTTTTCTTTACTGCTTTCAATGGATCCAGTTCTGAAGACCTTATTTTTTCTGGGAAAATCTCCTGAGAATCTTGGCAAGAGAAAGAGGGTAAAAAGCTATTGAAGATCTCAACATTTTCTCCAGTCCCTCTGTGACTGAAGCAGACCGACGTCAACTTAGGGCCTGCACTGGGGTCTGTTAACCCTAAAGTGCATGTGGAAAATGGAGCACTTAGTGTTTTGTTCACCACTGGGAGTAATGTCCCAGTTCAACAGGAAAACAAGTTATCTGTTGTACATATAATCCTTTAGACCGTTCGGCGCTTCTCATGGGCTGCTGAACCCATGACATCGCTACAAAAGACAAATTCTGCAGTAAGCAGCTTATTACTCATAAACTGTCTGCACAGAACAGAGGTTTAATCCCCATCTGATGCCACCTACAGCATAAAAAGCAATGCTTATTATTAAAAGTGTTGTGCCTTTAAAAGGCACAGCACCATCTCTGCTTCTGACTTGAGGTCTTCCTCAGGGAATGACTTGTAAGAAATAAAATACATTAAAAGGAAGCGCAATCAGAGTCTCTCATTATCAAAGGGATAAAAAAAAATATCAATTTTTGTTAAGATAAAAAGCATTGCAGATTGGCTCTGATGGGAAAAATTAAATTCTTGGTCTTGACTTGATTTGATATTTATCACTCCTTTGCTCCAGAAATATCCTGTCAGGGAATGTTTCTTAAAAATATTATCCTGCATTTCTCCTGCAGTATGCAAGTTATGAGATTTTTAACTTGTGCCTTATGTTGCATATGAAAAACTCAGAGGAAATGGAAAGAAAACAGACAAGTCTAGGAATTACATCTTCTAACACTTCACTACGTCAACAACTTCACCGTAAAGGACCTTATGCAAGTTCACCTCATTTGTGGTATCACTGAATTGACTCCTACATCATTGCTGTCCAAATCTATCCTAAATTTTAGAACTGCATTACCCAGAGCTGATCCCAAAGGAAATTCTCTCCTTGCACAGACAAGAGATCGATAAGGCAAAACTGTCTCCCACTTCTGAATAATGAATCTTGTCTTCATGGCAAGTTCTTGGATGAGCTTCCCAAACAACCAAGCAAAAGAATGTCAATAAGGGAGGAATAAAAAGGGTCTTTGAGTCAGATCATTGTGAAAGCAAAAATTTCATTGTCCCAATGTTCTCATATCATAGAATCATGGAATAGTTAGGGTTGGAAAGGACCTTAAGATCATCTAGATCATGGAATAAGCAGCAACATTTTTCATCTTCTATACTATGTGATATTTTGTGTAAGAGACATGAAGCAGGGTTTGACTAAACTGGAAGCATTTAGCACCAGAACAAGGCAGAAATATCTTTAAGTTAGGAGACTGTAATACTGGCCACTCCTTAATTGTGCAGCTTCCTGCCTACTTTAGCCATCACAAGAAGCCTACTTCTATGTATAAAGTTTTATCTTGATAAAGACCAGAGTAGGAGGCACCAGTACTTTATGTCTAAAGTATGACAAATGGGAAGCACTAACACTTTATGTCTAAAACATGATAAATGGAACATCATCTTTTTTCCCCTCCTGAAATTTTTAGGAGAATTCAAGCCAGTGGCAGATCTAGGATTACCTGCCAGGCCTAATCTCTATTCCCTTACTGCCTTACAGCACCCTAGAAACACCACAGTGTTTTAACATCTTGTGTTCAAACCTCATATCAAGAGCTCATGTTAAGCGCTTAGGCCGTAAGTGGAACAGAAGTTTTCCAAGGAAGATAACAGATGAACCCTGAAGTTCATATCATATTATTTTCCACCTGTTCTGCTACTGAAATACCCTAAGGACAAAGAAAGAATCAGCATCATATAGCACAACCAGAATCCCAGAATACTTAACAGAAAACTAGGTGAAACAAAACTTGCCACTGCATAAAATAGATAGCATGCAGAAATTTCATACAGTATGTGGTAAGACACTAAGCAGTCAATCTCTAAGGGGAGTAAGTTCTTCCCTTCAGATGCTAACGACGTGGTTTCTAATGAATGGTATCTTCCTACATCAGTCACTACAGGGAGCAGAATGTCAAGTTAGGAAGATGACTACTACATTTGAACAAAACTGTTTCTTCTTCGGAATAAGATGGTAGAAAGGCTGGAGGAAGGAAAAATGTTCTTCTTTTTCCCCACAAGCTGTTACAAAGTGAAGAAAAAGGTACTCGTGAATAAAGGAGTTCAGCTGCAGAACAGCTTTGGCAGTCCCAGAATAAAGACAAGTAGAAGCGGAACATGGGATGTCCTTCCTCACTGCTCCATGAATTGTTACAAAAAGGGAGTTTCCACACAAGAGAGATTTGTGATCTTTATTTCATAGTTTTTCAGGTGATATCCGATTTATCATCCCCCCCCCAAAAAACAAAATAAAAAACACAAAGAAGAAAACCACAACCACCAAAACCTCACAAAACAACCAAAAAGACCTCAAACCCCACAAACATCTCCGGAAGGTTCTTTAAGGCAAAGAATTTAATCGTGTGAAACAAGACATCACTGTCATCCCTGCCAGTGTTCAAGGTCAGGTTGGACTCAGCTTGGAGCAACCTGGTCTAATGCAAAGTGTCCCAGCCCGTGGCAGGGAGTTGGAAATGGATAAGCTTTAAGGTCCCTTCCAACCCAAACCATTCAATGATTCTGTGAGTGGTGGCGGCTAATGAGCTTGAATTTCTGTGGTGCAGTACACAGACTTGCTTCATGAAGCTGGTAACCACAGCATGTTTCCTCAATTCCAGTGTATTTTCCATCCCAAAATTTCTCCAGCAGAGCTTTGAACTTTCCAGTTGATGCTACCACTGAATCCTCCCATTGTAGCTCAGCCACTCTTTGCATGTATAATGAACAGTATAAGCACCTCCCTATTCCTTACCCTCAGAAGCACTCCTATCAAAACCATTACAATTCAGAACACTCACTACCGCTTCATCTTCTGCTCTGCAAACTACCAGAACGTTTTTAAAAGAAATGGTTAAATAAAAGAAAAATCCCTGTAAATCATGGTTGCGACAGACTAATGGCTAGCACTGCAAAGACAGTTTATCTTCCTTCTATATCTAACAAAGCTTCTTATGCTAATACCTTGTTTTCAAAATACAAAGAGACTCCTAACTCATGCTTTCTAACTGCAAGAATATACAGGTAATGAAAAACACCTTCCATCAAATGGTAACCTTCATCTGTCATTTAACATCCCCATTGATTCCCAAAATCAAAAGATCTCCTTAAGTTATTTTGGGTTTCTGTATTATTTAGTGTGCTTCCTTTATGGATGAAGAACCAGCTCCTCAGTCTCACTGTCTGGTTGTAATCCTGATTCATTTTAGAGTTTGCATGCATCAGCTGCATGCTTTAATTTGATTCATTTTATTTGATTTCTGTCTATTAAATTACATTTGAAGCAGGTTAGATGGCCTCATGGGGAGCATCTCACCAGCACTACCCTTTGTGCAAACAGCAATTATTTTATCTAGGCTAAGCCTAATTTCAAGTTACATGTTGATAGGCTGACAAACAAGGTCATGGTATCTGCATTGCAAGTGATATCCCAGCTGGTGGGAAAGACCTTTGACAAGCTAGAAGGTGAGTCCTGGGAGTCTTCTGATTAAAAGGGTATGAATTAAGCAGCAAATCATCACTTATAAGCAGGATCACTGTTTCAAGTCTCTCTACAGGCATACTGCATAGCTTGCAGGCTCATCACCTATGTCAGCACAAGAGACTACAAGCACATCACTATGCTTTTATTGCTCATCCATGGTTAGTGAGTGCTAAACACAGAGAGAATAGGGATAGTGGCAGCATTACAGCCACTGAGACCCCAGAGTCCTTCATCTGTCTCTTGCTCACTCCTTTGCCTCTGGCTAGTTGCTCTTTGTGGAGAACAATTCCCATGTGTCAAGTTGTGCCTCATAGTGACCCTCTAGCTGTTTTTATGCCCTTTCAAAATGCTTGACAAAACTGTCACAAGGAGGAGTATGTCATCTGGAAGCAGTGACAGACACAATCTGACCCAATTCATAAAACATAACTAAACAACTTGGGCTGCCAGAGGCCAAGATTCACAGCACCACGTTTCAAGAACGGCCTTCAACTCCTGCTCTACTAAATGTGCTTTCCTACTCTGCCACAATACAAATTCCCAAGCTGTGTTAAGGGTAACCTGCAACATTTTGAAGTGACAAAGCAACTGAGACTAACCTTGTTAGAGCCTACCCTGTTCACTGCTGATCAGGAAAGAGAAGGAATGACCTCTGCCCTGGCTACACATTTTACACCAGGCTACAGGGGTAGGGAGCACTACAAAAATTAAGACATCATTTTTCAGCAATCCATCCAGCACAGCAAGCACAAAGGAAAAAAATCAGATAGTTCCTGATGCATTATCCGCTACGGCCTTATTTTTACAATGAAATCCTCCCTGCATTCATATTTCCAGCAGGTGCAGCCTGACCCACAAGTAATTTAAGGACTTCTTCCTCTCTTATCCATCTACTTTCTTTTCTTCACCTCCACTTCAATAACTAGTTACAGTCTTCTGTTAGGTGCTCACCATGGGACTTAAATGTCCTTTGGAAGACATCACTGTCAAAGTCACCCTGATGCCAACAGTAATAAATTCCATCTCACTCATTTTCTCTTGAAACGCTTCACAAGCTACATGTTCCAAGCATGATCCAAGTTAAGAAGGCAGGATTTACAGGAAAAAACAACAAATTGCCCAAGGATAAAATACAAATCAGTCATGGAGTTGGAAGCTCAACATCCATTTCCCATTCTGCAGTCATGAAGTATCCTGTGGCATCCACATCCACCCAAGTAAGCAAATTTCTATGCAATCCATTACTTCTAAGCACTTCCTCCTCTTTTTATTAGCCATGAAAATTAATTGAATCATGCACTTAAACATCATCAGTAGATCCCCCTATGTCAATTGTCTTATACTATGATGTTAGAACACAGCTGCCATTTTTGTTCTGAAACCCACCCTCCCTTCTTAAAAGTAGTACATACACATGTACACATTTGCAGAGTTCTGTGATCTTCCTGCATCCATCACTATTACATCATGCTTTCAGAATTGGGGAGAAATTAAAAGATATGCAAGTGGCAAGGGAAGAATAAGGAAAGGAAATGGGATGTTGCAGTAGGTCTCTCTGGTTTTTCATTCACTCACTTATTACCTCTGCCCCATCATGTTTTAATAACAACTTCAGCCTATTTTACCTTTTCTATTTCAAAGACACAAATACAGCACCCAGGCTAAGCCAGAGAAGATCTTCAAAACATTTCATTAAACAAATTCAATGAAGAAAGAAAAAGCTTGTAAAAAGAATTACAAAAGGAAGGAAAATTACTTCCCCCCCCCCCAGCTAAGTAGCACACAGTTGCAATTGATTGAGCAAATTAAATCCTAAATGTGCTAGTGATATGATAGATACCATTTTCTGAGTGTTACAGCCATATAATAAATGCCCTGAATAGATACAGAACCCCAGTTTAGCTGTCTGTGAACACTGGTGCACTTTACAGTCTCTACCATGTCACTCTCCAACTAGTTGATCTTATCAGCGCATTTGCAGTCGGAACATAGCAGCTGTCTCTGCTTGTTTCTTAGCCATTTCTATTTCTGCATTAGAAACAGGTGGGTAAGCTCAGGGAGCTCACAAGTTTCTCTTTCATGCAGGGATGGACAAATCCTCTAATTAACAAAACAGTATTTTAAAAATCATTACGGGCTATTTTTAGTCCTATTTCACTTTAAAACTGCTGCATAACTGCAGCCCATTAATCACAAATACTTGTTTCCAGATCTGTCAATTTTGAGCAACAAGTACCAGCCTGTCTGCAAACTGCTAGTTTCAATATATTGCTGTATTGCTGTACTTATTTTACCGATATAAGATTGGCTGAACCATAGCAATGGATCCTCTATCTGATCAATCAAAATCAGTTAAGCAGGACAGCAATCTATGCAGACCCTCCCAACAAAATCAACCTACAGATGGGAATTAGAAGGTATTCGGAATTACAAATCCAGGAGAAAAACAAATGCATACAGCATATTGTAAAGATGCCTCTTTTCTCACTAATGCTCTCAGGTAGGTTAATACTAGGATCAGCACAAAGAAATACCATTTGCTACATTTCACGAGTGTAAATCCCCTTGTGCGAATGTGGGCAGAGTAGCTGAACAAGCTAACTACTTGTAGCTCTAGCAAACATGCAGTAAAGCTGCTCCATACAATCCAAACATCTCCGATCATTTGTAATACATGGCTAGCTAGGTCAGCTTTTGCCAGACACAAATGCATTATCTTGGAACATTAAATCCAGAAATTGGATCCCTATCTTCCAGAAAGTTTTCAAAGCCTTGAGGTATCAGGTGAATAGCTTTTCTGTTTTAAAGACAGCCACAATATACACAGTCCCTCCAAACCAGTCAGCCAGAATTTAAAAGCACTGAGAAACTTCCCAATTTTAGAATGGCAAAGATGAAAACAACATGAAAGTTACAACACCACCCACACTGTTTCCAACAGTCTGTTGGTTCTGTGTATTGAGGAAGGGTTTGGCTTTGCATAGCAAAAACCTATTGTTGGAGTGAGAAACTTAAGATTTGCAGAATCATGAGAAAACACCTAAGAGTAGCAGGCTTCACTGTTATGCACTGTGGTTTCTGTCACAGCCTAGCACTTCTTTGCCACAACCTGCCCATTTTGCCCTGAGCCATCCAGAAGCTCAGAGCCCAAACTAAAATCAGCAATGGTTTGCTAGAAGAGTGGCAGAGCCCACTTTTTGCCAACTCTGCCCAATCTTGCCATCAATCCAAGTCTGAAATAGAGAGCATCAGAAGGCAATGTGTGTCTAGCTGTCATGGAAAAGCACAGCCTTTCTGTTCCGAAAAGGAAAGAACATTGAACCAAAGAAAAAACCTGCTGTCTGTAACAGCAAGGGCAATTGCTTAGGTCTGACAGCAGCTGGTAGACATGCCACGCTCTGGGAGCTTTCCAGCTATGGAATACTCTTTCACAAGGCAAACCTGCCACATGTCCTGCCTCTTACTCCCTAACCACAGCTTGTCTAGGAGTTACCAGTGAGGAGGTACAACCAAGCAGAAAGGACAACAGCAGGTCACTGGAACAGCCCAGCAGCTCATTGCCTCTTCTTAGGGGAGTACTTCTTAATTGTCTTACAGAGAGCACATAGGGCAGAGAAGACAGGAATAAAATAAACAATAAATCACACAAGCAGCACATCTACTGTTGCAAAACTCCACCTCCTTACCTTATAGAAGGTTTCTAACTCTGAGGCCACAGAGATCTTTTTACTGGCCTTTTATTCAAGGAGTAAGGGTGGACCACAGGCTGCCTCACCACCCACAACCACAGCTGTAGTAACCAGAAGCAACTGAGGGTATCTATCAAGATTTAACACGGGTGTGAAGGGCAAACCCAACTACCTTCAGGCCCAACCCACTTCATACCCTGCACCAGCAGGTGCCCCAGACCTTGTAATTCATGGGAAAAATAACCTGGGCAGTGAGACACACAGCCAATTAGGCAATATTGTGACCAGTTGGAAGAGACACTTCCCTGACCTCTGCTTTTTTTCCTGGAGGCACAAGCATTAGTTCTTCACCCTTTAGTAAGCACATAACAATATTCAATCTCCTCAGCCAATCTGACCCCAAAATTACACCTTCCCTCACAGAGCCCATCTCTGTCACATTGAGAACAGATTTAACTCAATTCAAATGCTCCTCTGGCTAATTTATACAGTACCACATTGACCTTTTAGAGTATGCCCCACAGGATGGTGTGTGACTGGAATTTATGGCCAGGCTTCAGAAGTGTGCAGCTCACTGAAATACAGGGAGGGGAAGGTTCATGCCAAGATTTGAATTTGATAATGGAAATCTAGCAGCAGTTCAATGCTGTTCACCATTTGAGGGAGTAAAAGCTGCCTGGGGGCTCCACGGGGCTGTATTTCAATACCTCTACCACACACACAGATTGGCCATTGGAAGCACAACGTCTGCAAGTTTCTCCCGAATTGTTTCCACATAAGGGAGAGAAAATTAATTACTTATTTTCCCCTTCTGTTAAGGCAAGAATTTGGACAACCTGTTGCTCCCATAGAAGCTTGTAACTCCACTGCAACAAGGCTCGGCACTGGGGTGTTGCGAGACAGGCATGTTCCAAAGCAGGTGGCTATAAAGTTCCAAAGCAATAAAAGAAATACATATAACCATTTTCAGGAATAGTTGTAATTTTCAATGCCTTATAACGAGAATACAAGTACTGCCACTCTCCTGTGAGAAGGCACTTCTGAGGCACTTGACAAACCAATCACAAGTGAAAATCACAGCTATGACATGCACCAGTTTATTATTAAGTGCATCAGAATGAGCTTTGAAATTCTCGAAGACTGGAGCATGGCAGTACTGATGTTCTAAGCACAAGTCCATACCAACCAAGATGACACTGCTAGTTTATATTCCAGTGCATGCAAAGGCTACAAGTCTCTCGGGATAAAGATAAGACTCTATAATTCAAAGAAGGAAAGGTAACAGAACAAGTGCTAAAGAAACAGTGCACAATTCAGTAGCACTATCCCCTAAGAAGATGAGGGCTTAGAACAAATCTCCAAATTTCAGAAGGAAGTCTATTAAAAAGGAAAAAAAAAGGAAGAAAACTACAGATGAATGAGGAGCTGCTACTGCGGTATGGATTATCTTGCTTCAGATGGCTGTTCTGCTAGCATTCTGCATAAGGCAAAGGGAGAGGAGAGAGAGATTACCCTGACATTTACCTTCTCCCTTTGCAAAACCCACTATGATTTCTTATGCTTCAAGACCTGTTTTTAGCATCCTCGAGTGTTTTCTGTGCATTGCTTCCTGCTTTGACTAATAGGATTCAGTATCTTAATATGCATTTTGCCAAGCTCACAGAAGGCTTACCATAGTGTCAAAGCTGTGCTGGCTGAATCAGTTCCACCAAGTGCTGGGAGTCAAAGAGCAGTTGATCCATCATGAAAAATACTGGCCTTGGTCTGCAGACAGCCTTGTGTCTCACTGATTTTAAGTTCTATTCAACCAGCTTCCACCTGTATGGCAGCAGACTGGATATTCAAACAGAAGCATAGTTTAGCAGAACTTTGCCTGCTCTTTTTTGCAGTGGGCTGCCACACTGTTGTGACTGAGATAAGAAAGAAAACAGAGATGTTTGAAATTGAAAGATAATCTTGAGAAATTTAGAGTGCACACCATCGAGTGTTGCATATCAGGAGATCATTGCTTTGGCTTCAGATGCTCGATAAAGTGCCTAGTGAAACAGGGAAAAAATCCTATTCTCAATTCTGCAATTATTTAACGCTGTAGAATACATGACAGTTTTATTCAGTCTCTCTTCACTACTACATTAAAACAAGATCACAGTTTTCACAACAGCTGACACTTCTTGTCACCAAAACCACAGTGTTTGGTACAAAGCAAGAGAGGAAGCAGCACCTCTGCCTGGCAGCACTGCAAATTAGGAACAAATCATCAGTTTGAGGGAATACACAGATACAAACCTCACTATTGCACATGCAAGAATAAACCAAAAGATGTTTTTCTTCACAGTTTGCTATAATCACCATCTCGTTCAATTTCTATACACACTAAAATCTGTTCACTTGTGACTACAATCACAAATAAGAAGTAGAAAGGAACAAGAGATTAAAGGAAAAAAACAGAACAGGCTCTGTAAATGGAGCATTTTAAGGAAATATAATGTTAGTGGACTCTTCCTGCATAAGATCTCAATTTGGACCGCGGTAAGTACCTAGATAGCTAAAAAAACCAATCTGAAACAACATCCTCTGTTCACATCCAGTGGAAGTGCAGCCTAATGAGGGGGCACCTGAGGAGCAGAAGCTTTTCTCAGTTCTTGGTTTCTCTCCTAAGACTTTCATCAATAGCAGCAATGGTTCTTTTTTCTGGTATGACACTGCAGTGAAGAAATGCCTTTTTTATAAAAACCTGACAGTCCTTTTTACAGAAGCCACACAGCATCCAGACAAATATGTGGACCTGGATTGCTCTATATTTGGCATACAAATGTGACCTAAGGGTTCAGCAGCATTGGCTGTAATGCTGTGTGCATGTGTGCTGGAAGAGGTGTAGCGCTGTAACACTAGTGGAAGAACAGATGCGTTTGCTGTTGTGAGAGGTTTCCAACTAGCACGGTGCCAGGTTAGCACTCCAGCTGAATTGCTACAGGCACTTCTTCTGGCTGCTTGAAAGATCATTACCAATCAAAGCAGGTCATTCTGCCTCCCCACTTCAACATTATTAGATGAGAGCTTCCTTTAAAGACTGCATTTTCCTTTGGGGCGGACTAACTCCAATAAGGCGTTGATCTAATTTGATCCCTCTTTCACCAGGAGATATGTCTCCAGCTTTGAAAAAAGTTGTTCAAAAAGAGAGAGTTTGAACCTGTCATAATTAACATGCAACACTGGCTGCCACAGAGGGAGCAGGCACAGTTGTAATAACTTGGAGTCAATAATTTATAAACTATAATGCATTATTAATCAATTATCGAGGCCTGAATTACATTTAATGAGATTAAGCTGATTGGAGCACTAAGTTGCTTGAATCATATTGATTTAATCAATGTGCTTAACTAAACTGTGTACATTTTCCACATGATCATTGTTTCCCAATATCCTGCATAAATATCCAATATCCTGCAATTCACATGCCCTGCTGTTCTCTGTTCAGGAATTGCTCTTTGCTGCAAACTATAGGCAAAGGTAAAGGGCTTGTTTCTGAAAAGAGATCAAAGTTGTAACGATGTAAATAGTTTGTACAAGCAAACTGAGAAATGTTAGACTGTTTCTCCCAGTAACTATGTCTTTCTGATTCTGTAGTCTTAACATGAGACCAAATAAACAGACCTTATTAGTCTCACTTTATCCCTCTTTCTAGTTCTAGGAGCATCTGCAGATTCAAAGGACACAAGCATCCTGCCATGCCTACTCCCAAAACATTACTTTTTCCATCTTTGTAAACATGTTTAGACTTAAACAGAAAATGTGTTTCAACTCCCCAAAAGACTGCATTTAAGAGAAGCAGGTGTCACTATCTCTTAATGATAATATAATGGTTTCTGCAGCCTTGCATGAAGAGGACATGTGATGACAGAAGAGCAACTCAAAGTGACAGCTATTACAGATGTAAATCCATTGGATAGTGTCATTCTTATTTTCCTCACCACTGCTGCTCATCAGCTGGGACATTTAGGTTTAACTTTACACCCCATGATCCAGCTCTGTAATGCTACACACTGCTGAAAGGACACTCATCAGGTGTGTCAACTTGAGGAAATACTCATAACACACACTGCATAATCAGTACTATTAATGGGAATCACAACAATACAACCAGCCTTGAAGAGAGCTTTGCAATTCCTTTCTTTGCGGTACCACAAACAATGATTGTCCCACGCACCCTGCAGCCTGACACTGTCCTCAGTGAATGCAGGATTTACCCCGAACAGCAATATATGATGCTATATATGAGGATACAGCACTGCTGGCAGTTATCAGCTGATGCAGTGCACTGCACCTCTTGAATTCTTCATTCTTGCAAGAAATTCCCTAAGGACTGTTTTAGTCTATTAACACCAACCAGAATGATGTCTACCCTGCACCACTTCAGAGATGCCCTCCCCTTTCCCTTCTCTAAATAAAGGTGAAGCTAACCTACTCCAACTCAGAAAACACCTCCTGAGAAACACTCATATGGCAAGCTCAAAACAGAGCAGCGCAAACTGCCCTTCTCTGATCAGCCATTTTGCATTTGGTGGTTTTAATTCCATCGCTTTGTTAACGTTAGCAACACTCTACTTTCTTAACTGTAAGACAGTTTTATCATTGCCTGTGTATGAGTGTTTATATCTTTTACTTACACTTGAAGAGCTAACCTGTCCATTTGCTCTATTGCTTAGAACGGTATCCCGCAGCTTGCAGTTGGCTGTCTGTCAGGGAGTCAACCAGTAGTTACATATTGCACATTTACAGGCATAACACTGTTAATTAAGGGCTTGCAAACTATTCCTGGGAACATGTTCATGCTGTTAACACTGCCTTCATTGGGCTGTGCGTGGCAAAGTGAAGAAAATCAGAGCTCTGCAAGCACCTATTAACGTCATTGAGCAGGGAGTTGGCACCAAGATTGGAAGTTTTATCATTCTCACCGTTTCTGCATTTGGGAATGCTCTGAAAGATGTGGGGAGTTTCCCTCCCTTTGAATGTCCCTTTAACTTTTATCAGGCAAAGTCTAAGGATAGACCTAACATAGCCAAGGACAAAGTCACCAAAGAGTAAATGTCTGCCCAGACACAGGTCAATTCTGCAGAGTCTAATTCTGTAAAAGGAATAACGAGGAGGGAAAGAGGAACACAGTAAAGATAAGAGAGGATGCAAAAAAACAGTCCCTTTGTCTCATCATTGGTGTTTCCCCCACAACCAGAACGGAAACCCAATGGTTTTATCATAAGACTATGGGGGATACAGCAGTTAGAGTGGCAAAGACATCCCTTCTTGTTGGATCCTCAGTCTTCATGTGATGATAGGAAGGGCAAGTTTAAAACACAACAAAAAGATCAAGAGAGATCCTCTCAATTTCTATCTGTACAAGTTGGTGGAGCTTCAAAACCCAGCAGGGGCCTCTGACCAGCTTCATTTCTGTTGCAGCCTTCAGACATCCAGAGACATTGATCAAGCATGACTGAAATTTGTGCTGTTTGAACTGAGCTGTTGTTTGACTGAGATGCAAAACACTTTTTCATATAAGTTTGATAACTGAACATTGAATAAAAATCCTTCAGTACATGACCATCACATAAAGGGGCGGGAGAAAGGAGCCTAAAGTGAATATCAAAGCCTCATATAAACAAGGCAAACAGCAGCCCATTTTTCTTCCCTTCAGGATGCGGTGAATGTGCAGTGCCTGCGAGTGCATATGGCGTGTACTTACTATTAACAAGGCACATATTAACAAATTTAACTCAGACAAATCTAACCATCCGAGGACCACATTAATCAAAAGCCTGACAAGACCAATATGAAAGAGTTGAACAAGGGAAATAAAGTACGGCTGACACAGAGAATGCCATGCCCTTACTGTCTCTGTGCCACTCCCACCCTATCAGCACCTCCAGTACCACAGTAGCTCCTTCCTTCTGCACTCCCACTGGGGCTGATAACTCCATCCTCCCAAAACTCCTTACTCACCCAATACCTCTTCATCAATGATGTTTCCTACTCCCCATGTGTCTGTACTGGAGAAGGATTTAGAGTGTTTAAATACATTCATGTGCAACAGCTCTAAAGTCCTGGCAAGCTTTCCATTTTACTTGCACCAGTGGTGTTATTGAAAACAACCTCTTAAGGTACAGATTAACAAATGTACAAAGGAGAAATAACAAAACTGATAGGAAAGCAAAATGACTGCAGCTCATGAAAACACTAAACTGGCCAGAACCAGAAGGAAACAAGGGCTATCAAATTTGATTCATTACCCATGAGCCAGGTTCCCCAGTGCTGCAGCTCCACACCACCTCCCAAGCTGAAATTTGGACCCTATACAAACCAGTGGGTGTTACTATCAAGGGTGAAAGTTTTTTTTCCCCCAGAGTTAAATACAAAGGGAGCAAACTTGATGCTTTTAAGTTTTTAGCATGGTAAATATTGACAAATAGGTTCTTCCATCAGCCAAAGCACTTCAGAGAGAGAAGGGCATGTTGTACAAAACAAGGAAACTGAGAAGTAACTGTTGATCAAAGCTACACAAAGCAGCACAAATTAGGCTAAGTACATCCCCAAAAGCCATAGTTATCCAAGCTGCTTAAACAACATAAACGCAGACGTGATTATTCAGATTTGCCTTGAGGCATCCCCACAGCATGAAACACGCTATGCTGCTTGCTGTTCTTCCACTTGATAGAACAACAAATATTCTCATCACCTAAGAGTATTGGTGTTTACTTTTATAGTCTTCGAGACTGGAGAGAAGCTGTGTTGCCTTCACTCTGTGTTTCCCCCAATTTCTATTTCAGTTCAGACAACTGGATTTTCATTGTGCTCAGTTGGTTCATGAATAGATCTAGGAAGTCCCTAATCACATTACATTGCAGAGCTTCAGAAGAAGAGCTGTTCAGTGGCACGTGATTTTAGGGCATTTCAGTTAGAACTACCAGCTCCCACTGAATACATATAATATCACAAACCAAAGGGTATTTGTTTCTCTCAAAAATAAAGATGACTTCAGCCACATAACTGGGATTTGAACCCAGACACTGAATCTTACAACAGCCTGAGGCTTTTGAAACAAATATCTGTCCAAATTGTTCACGGATCCTTTATGAATCTTTCAGCAGACCTGTGCTGAATAAGGCTTGTCTTCATAGGCAGGTTAATGACCTTTGAAAATCTGCCAGACTGCCTTTTAACACTGAAGGTGCATTCTTGATACATTCTGAGAATAGAGTGTTCCAGACACTCGCAACACCTTCTAATATAGTCACATTTATATCATGACACTCCCTAAAAGCAGTGTGACTTTGGGGGTATTATTGAGCTCCTCAGTACTGTGTTGTTTCCTTGTGATCCTCATTTCAGTATCTGTGCCTGTCAATGTCCGAGTATGGACTGTGCATCCTGCATACATAGAGGCCATCCTACCATGCCTGGTGCAGTGAAGTTTCAGATCAGGGCTAGCTCCAAGGACTGTAGATGGTAGAACATCTAGCATACAATTAGCATATATTTCCCTCTCATCTCTGGTGCCAAAGGTGAAAACATTTTTAACTATTCCTGCTTTGGTTCCATTGGGACAGGCCTGTGTTTCTCTTCCGAGTTTTTTTCATTCTGATCACTGTGTCTGCATGACTGCAGACGTGGGCATGTTGTGGGGTTGCTCAAACAGCAAAAATGCTCTTTTATAAAAACTGGGGATCTTGAAATTGATTGCTTTGCTTTCCTATGACAAAACATACCTTTCAGGAAATGCTTTCAAAGCCAAAGGTGCTTAAATTCACTCATCATGTCACAGACCCACTCTAAGTCCTTGCTCTGGTAAATTCAAACATTAGCTCAGCTTTTGCTTTGTACCTTCATTGGGAAGGCATACTCACTTGGGCAGAAAAGCTTGTTCACTGCACATCTCTTGCGGATGGCTTCAATCCCCAAATAAAGTACTCCAACTTACCTTCAGGTGCTCTACTAAGCTTTTCTGTCATGAGGTTTAAAAAGTGCTGTCGACAGCTACCACCTAACCAAGTAACCACCTGCAGTGAGCCAAAGGCTTCTTCATATAACCATAGCTCCCACCCACTGGTTTTCTGTTCTGTGCCCTCATTATCATGGAACAGAAGCACTAAGAGGCAGGAATGATCTCTTAATGTCAGGCATAGGCAGCACCCACCACAGCCAAATCCCCTATTCATGTGTTATATGTGCTACTGTAGTGTAAGCAATGCAAATAATCTTATTACTGGAAGACCACAGTCTGATTTTCTCTGTGACAGGGCCTCCAGTCCCCACCATTAAAGCTGTGTGCATGCACCTTATGAGTGCCCATGTGTAATGGGCAATTAGGCTTTAAAATTTCAACTTAGAAAAGCACATTCCAGTTCAGAAATGTGCTAATTCAGGGTAAATGCTCAATTTATAATAAAATTATTATAATAAAAATGCATGAGATCAGGATGATTACACTGTAATATCAGCATAACTGCACTGTACTCTAAACCTGAACTAGGAAAGAGAGCAATAATTTCCACCAGTGTTTGAGCTTCCTTTATGTAGCATGGACATTATAAAGACTCCTACTCATGTATCATCATATATCCCTGGAAAAAGAATGCTTCAATGAGAACCATGGTTCATAACACAGAATCCCTTTGTATACTTCTAGTCTAATATCTCAGTGAGGTAACAGTATATACTTGTTTAACATCCAAGAAGATATGAAGACAATTTAAATTTCTATACTTCTGCAAAGTTTTCAACTTGTGTTACAGATGTGTGAAGAGCACAGATTAAAAAAACAATTATAAATAAATCAGTTTATGCCTATTACTGACATAAGAAAGCCAACCTACATATAAGCAGCTATTTAGGTTCTCAAATCAAAGCTAAGCCAATATGATGCTAACCAGCATCTTATCACTTGCTGTTGAATACAACTTACATATATTAATCTTCTTAATCAAGGCCATTGAAGGTCTAAGTCTTTGACTTTCACAGTGAAAACCATCCACATTTAGATAGAATACAGCAGTTATAAGTTTGCCATTAGACAGTACATCATCAGTTAGGGTTAGGACCAAATGCAAGTAGCAGTATGGTATCCAGATAAGTCTACTGGCATGTTGGAAGAGCTAGAATTTCACAAGAACACTTTAATTGTTGTCCATAGCTGAGAAAGAGGGAGGAGTTTGAGTGTATTTTGAAAGTATGAGACCACAAAATACATAAACCATTTCAATATGGAAGATTCACACACAAAAAGCACCAACAAAACCCCCCAAATTCTTATTGGTTACTTGGTTACTTGAACACCGTTTCTTGCTGCTGGAAATATTTGACATTGAACTTCGTAATTGTTTCAGATCATGAAAGAAAAATCCAAAGTAAAAAAATGGTGTCAGCTCTCATCCCTCCCCTTTGTAGATCTGCAATTTAAAAGCACATTGTAACTGGCTATGCCCCATATTTATAGTTCTTTTTCCAAAATGAGAAAGGCAAGAAAATCACCATGTTCACAAACCGGCTTGTCATTGCCACTTCTGGTGTGACCACAGCTCGCCAGCACCTTTGTTAATGCTTCATTTGGCTACTTACAGAATTGCTCCAAGTCGTCTCTTTTTTTAGATTCTGGCATTGCAGTGATTGTAAGCAATGGGCATAGATTTCCTCCTAGCGTCTGGCAGAGCGTCTGCTGCCTCCAGTAAACCTTCTTGGGGTTCCTGTTTTGTTCCAGGATATCAAGATGGGACTGAGAAGCAAGGAAGAAGAGAGGAAGCAGATTTAGAAATGAATTCACAGCTTATAAAATCTGATTTCGTTCCACTAGCTGCGTATTATCATTGGTACTAATTTAACCTCTTACTAACTTCCCAGCTTCTCTCTTCTGTAGTTAATATCATCACTTTTTACACCCCACCGATATGCACAAGCCATTCAGAATATATCCCACTTCACTGAAGATGCACAGGTCTGTTTACTCACTGAAGATGTCCCTGCTTGTTGCAAAGGGCTTGGACTAGATGAACTTTAATAGGCCCATCCAGCCCAAACCATTCTCTGATTTTACCTGAACAGTTCCTAGGTGCTTTTCTTATAAGCAGAAAGGAATTTCTACGCATACATGAAGCCCAAGAAATTTTAAAAACAATTTTGTCCAAAAGCTTCTTGAGAAATTTGACAAAAAAGAATTGGCAGCTTTAAAAAAAAAAAAAAAAGAAAAAAAGAATAATTTTTGGAACAAATTCTGATCTCCTCATTAAACACATAGCCACTTGTCACCCACACACCAGATGACGTGTAGTTCTCTCTGTTTACACTGCAAATTGCAAGATTAGTGTAAGTAGTCCCGCTGCAGGGTGTTGCTAAATGTTGTGAAACACAAGTTGTCTGTTAGTTGCTAGAAATGGATACAGTGAAGTTTGCAGACTTGTCCTAGCAGAAACTAAAACACACCAATTCACTGAACAACCCCTGTCTTAACAAGTCAGAGCTAAATTTTAACCGACATTTATTGGGCAAGATATTCAGAGAATCATAGAATGGTTTGGGTTGGAAAGGACCTTAATGATAATATGGCTCCACTCCCTCCTCCCTGCCAGGGGCAAGGAGGGACACCTTCTGCTAGACCAGGTCTCTCAATGTTTGGAGCTTGCTGTCTTTCAGACTGCTTTCCCAGTTTCCATTTAAAAGCAAACACAGGACTGAAATTTACAGTCATCTATGCCATAAAACAATTAACATACTGCTGTATAAAGTAAATTCAATTATTAGATCTTTCATAGACACAGAGAACTCAATATAATCATTTACTTATGTTCTGGTACCCAGTGAAACTTAGTTGCGTATAGCTGCCACAGAGATTTCAGCTAGATATCCAAACAATTAAACACTATGATGTAAAAATAGATGAATTACTGTTCATAAAATAAATGTAATTATAAATGGGCAAAAAGTAATGAACTGCAGAGTTCATCCAGTTCAAATAGGATTCTGCGATATGTATTTGCTGTAAATATGCCTGTAACTATTAGAAATATATTTAAAACCATTTTCATATCAGTAGCTCCATACACAAATTTATCTTCTTCCCCAAAGCACTATATATTTAATTGAGCCCTTGGGATTGTAGCTTAATTTATTACCGATATGTAAAGCCAACATACTTCACCAGTGGACAAACACTTTCTAATGAAATGTAGTGGTGAACAAACCTGAGTTAGTTTACTTACTGTGGAAGTTAAAGTAACATGGAGATGTGTAAATTGCATCACTCAACATTTAAATTAGTCCAAGCAAAGAAACCTTTTAGAATTATTAGAGGCAACAACTTTGCTTTGGCTAAAGAGCTGGGCATGACAATCTATCAATCTCTCCCATCCATAATTCCCATTTACCAAATTTTGTGGTCCTTACTGAGTCCAAGTTCATTTAAACTCTTCCTGAGGCAAAACACCCTTTAACTACAATGAGCATTTGATTTGAAGAGGCAGTGAAATGCTTCAAGACTTGGACCTGCAAGTCTAGGAATAACATCTTTTACATCTCTATTCTATTCATTCAGGAGCAGGTGAGATATTCAGGGATTCCCAGAGCATACAAACTTTCCAAGTCTCTCTTGTTTTTGTGCCAGCAGAAGACAGAAATCAGTAACAGTAAAATATTGATGAAGCACTGCATTTCAGTAATCAAGTATGGTGGTGAATAAGTCCATCCAATTCTTCAGTACTGCATTTGTCTTTTCCCCTGCAGACCATAGGATATACATTCCTTCAAAGCTATAGGTCAAACCCTACTACTGAAGCATACTCTCTTCCTCATAGATTTTGAGGAGTAACTGGTACCCATAAGCCTAATGACTGAGTTGGCAGGCATATTTTGGACTGTGAAGGCTTGACTGGCCCTCTCCCAGATATTGGAAGCAATTTCTTTGAACATCTATAATGGGATGCAATGCAGATGAAAAGAGACTGCTGTTTGAGCGGGAATTAATCTAAGCCTAAAAGTGAGAGAGGACATTGTCTTCTTTGAAAGCATAATCTTTCACATCTGGTAATGGCAAACTGATACCATTATAAAAAATAGAGCAAGCCAGACTTTACTAACCCACACAAGCATTTGTTGCTCAGAAGAAAAAGGGTTAACAGTGGGAACTGAGGAAAGAAGGAAAGAAAACTAGCCTACTGGGACTGTGCACCTTCATTTTCATGCATTTTCTTCCTCATCTTCAACCACAAAGCAAAGCTACTCCCAGAACTACTCATTTCCCTTCTTTTATCCTACTTTCCATTCAGACTGTGGGCTTTCCTACTTCAATCTCTGAGAAAACACATTGGATGCACTTCCCAGAAAACTCTTTGCCATCCACCCCCGGCCAGAAAAGGCTGCAGAAAACAAATCCTTCCCCAGGAAGCAAACTTTATCAACTCAGTAGTACAATTCACATCTACACAAATAGAGGCATCTTTGGTTTCCGTTATAACTGTTACAAACACTAATGGCTTGTACCCCAGCTTACACCATACAAAGAACGCTTTTCTCTTGCAAAGAGAGGCTTTAGAGCTGGAAGAGGATGCAGTTCCCAGTAAGGTAGTCAGCATCATGATCATTAACTGCCTGTGAACACAGTCCTCTACACTATCTCAAAATCTACACAGACCCAAGCAGCTCTGACCTGTCAGGCCCACTAGATTATTATCTACATGGATGTCAGTATTACCATCATTGCAGAGTAGGTATAGGGGTAGTGGTAGGCCAGGTAGCAGACATCATCTTTATGAGGGAACTTGATGCTGAAGGTGAGTGTGTAGTAGAAATTCCCTTTCATTCTTCGTCCTGCAGCTGCATTGCAGTGGTAGTGGTTTCTGGAAGAAGAGAAAGAAGGAAGAAGTAGATAGTTTTCACTTCTAGATGTACATTTGGAGCAGCCAGGAGAGAATTAAGCATTCAGAGAAGCATCTTCCCTGAATGAGCTTTCGTCTTACAGCAGATGGGCTCCAAACTCAACCGGTCATTGTATCAAGACTGGGAAGGCCCCATGCAAGTGCAACCAACCCAGTCCCAGGTACAACAATAGCACAGTGCTAAACAACATCCAGTAACACAACAGAGAATCTACAAACTACATGAAACAAGGTCAGAGAAACCAAGGCTCCACTACACAGAGATCTAAACAGGATCATGATGGTAAGTACCTCTGATACCAAGATTCGAGGATGTCCTGGGACTTACACAGTGCACAAAGACTAAGAGGGAGTTTAGAAGCAGAATCATGTGTGGGAGTACTGGGCATAGCCAGTCACATACTGCTGATGGATGGCAGCACTCTTACAGGAAAATAACTGTTTCATTTCTGGAGGTGCAAATAAGAGAAGGAAGACAGCTAATACTAGCTCATATAACACACCCAGATGTATTTAGATTAGTGCATTCAGCTAACACTGCTGTATTGCTTCTGATATCCAAATTAGCTTGCTCAGAGATGCAAGTACCTATTCACAGTCCTGAACAATGCCATGTGAATATATTCTGTGACAGCCTGGAGATATAGAAAATATGAATACACTGCCAAACCAACCATTCAGTTCCACCACAGGGAGAAAGGTGCATTTCAGGAATTAATTAAATAAAGGAAAAAAATAGGACATACATAAACATATTTCAAACATAATCAAAGGCTTTTGCTGAGTAGGAAGAGAGTGGATTTGGTAGAGACTGCATACAGAGAAGAAGTAACCTCATACAAATTTACAGGTTGTGAGCTACCCAAAAGAATTCTCTTTTTTGCATTGCCCCTTTTTTAAAGGCTTGAGCTTCTCTCCATAAAGGAGGAGAGCAAGGACAGTTGTTCCCTAAAAGATGGGAGCTGAGCTTGACGTGGAAGCCACTAGTGCAGGGGCCTCACCACCCAGGGTCATCTCTCACAGTACCTGAGCCACGGATGGCAGGCAGGTTCACCAGGTTGTTTGTGGTGATGAGGTAGGTATGGACCAATCCAGGAGGTCAGTCCATGGGTTAGGACCCAAATCACCAGTGTTGATAGCAAAGCACAGACACAGCAGTGACTGAGCTGGAGCCTCACTCCAAAGCAGCTCAGATAGGGACCAAATAGTTCAACTAGAGCTGCTGGGCCCATGGGCAGATGGGGTGGGTCACCAAGGGGTCAGGGTCATCAAGGTCTCCTAGTGCATTCAGACCCTTGACACTCTTTCATTAAAACTACAAGATCTTTAAGTAATCTTCTCAGTCTGGTTCCAGGACCAGATCTCTTGCAGGAGACTTAATCTGATATAGATACAACTTTAGGCTGAGCAAGAAAATTTGCTTTCAGCAGAGATGAAGAGACAATTCATGCACTTGAGGGAGAAGCCTCACAGCAAAAATCGCATGCATAAGTACATTTCAAACAATATTTTTTCCTACATTGCACCAATTATGCTGTTGCCAAACCTTCTGATTCTGAAGGACTGTGAGGTTTCTTTGACAAATGTTATTATCAATGTTGCATTAAAATGCAAAACGGAAGAGGCAACCAAAAGATGCAATTTCAGCTCCTGAAATTTACAATACTGGTTTATTCTGCCTCTGTTCATTTTTACTCCAAAGGGTGGAGAGAAAATTATTCTTGTCAAATTCTCCAAAACAATACAATTCTGCTGGATTTTCACTGATTTTAATAGTTAGGATCATGTGGGGTGAGTGATACCGAGTGCATCAACAGATAGTACACAAATGGGAAGTTACAGTGGCAGACTAAAACCCTATGATTTTGTTATCACCTAAACCTTTCACCCTAACATTTCTTTTGCAAATAACTCACCCTTCATATTAGAGACTCAGAGGAAAAATAAAGCAATGAACCCAGATATAGAAACATCTACTTAGTTATCATATTTTGGTGGACCTAGGATTTGATTTTCTTTTTAATTCAAAATGATGACATTTAATAGAGTTCCTGTTAATTTTGACAGTGAAGAATAATTGAGAAACATTTCTTGTATAGCGCTTAAAGAAAGTAGCTATCTCAATGGCCTCTATTATACTCAGTGTGAATTGGAAGATTAGATGACCTTATTCACACAGAACTGTCACAAAGTGCTGAGGTCTTCTTAGCTGTCACCTCCAAATTCACATTTGTTAGGTAGAAGTGAGGGAGGAAGCAAGTTTTTGCAGGCAGGTGCTGCCTAAATATCTTAAATACACATTATTCTCATCTGCCCCTAGTGCTCCATTAAAGGCTTCTCCCTCTAAGTTCTGCAATTCTGCAGCCAAAAATATCTCTTCTGTCTTCTGGCCACTTAATCTAGAGGTTTTGCAGCACCAGACACCTCTGACCTTGATGCTATGCTGATATCAATGGTCCGTACTCCTGGTTGTGCTCAGATTGCATGATCCTGAGGGAACTGATGGACAGAGCTCTCATCACACTGCTTAGCAACACATTTCATTCTTCTGAGAACTGATGCTGTTGCAGCAAACTACCCGCCCAGAACAGGTATTTCCAGACTTCTGAATCACTTATTGACACTTCCTTCAATCTATAGCAAACTATCTGTCAGTAACAGGAAGTTTGCAGGTGGCTTTATGAGGCTTTAATATTCTTCACTCATGCATTAAGAAAAACCACCTGTGTGTACACCATGTAAATGGTCACATATTCTTACTGTGTATGACCTGGTCTCTTCACAATCCATCATACAATGCACTAGCTCTAAATCTTTTTCAAAAGAAACTGTCCTGGGTTCAGCAGCAGCAGTCATTTTTCTCCTTTTCGTAGTATCTGGTGCAGCACTGTGTTTTGGATTTTCGGCTTGGGAACAGCACTGATAACACCAGTGTTTATAGTTATGGCTTAGA
>JASSUY010051502.1:0-24933 GCA_032466535.1 Forpus xanthops | reverse complement strand
CAGTTGATGTCATCTACCTGGACTTGTACAAAGCATTTGACACTGTCTCACATGACATCCTTGTCTCTAAGTTGGAGTCAACAATTTGCTATCCACTCGGTGGATAAAGAACTGGCTATATAGCCACATGCAAAGAGTTGTGGTCAATGGCTCCATGTCCAGCTGGAGACCAGTAAGGAGTGGTGCCCCTCAGGGATCGGTGTTGGGACCGATCATGTTGAACATCTTTGTCAGTGACATGGACAGTGAGACTGAGAGCGCTCTTAGCAAGTTTGCCAAAGACACCAAGCTGTGTGGTTTGGTTGATACACTGGAGGGAAGGAATGCCATCCAGAGGGCCCTTGACACACTTGTGAGATGGGCTGGTGCCAACCTGATGAAGTTTAACCATGCCAAGTGCAAGGTCCTACACCTGGGTTAGGGCAATCCCAGGCACAGCTACAGGTTGGGTGGAGAGAAGATTCAGACCAGCCCTGAGGAGAAGGACTTGGGGGTGTTGGTTGATGAGAAAATGATCATGAGCCGGCTGCAGTGTGCTCTTGCAGCACAGAAAGCCAACCATATCCTGGGCTGCATCAAAAGGAGTGTGACCAGGAGGTCGAAGGTGATCCTGCCCTCTGCTTTGCTCTCGTGAGACCTCACTTGGAGTATTGTGTGCAGTTCTGGTGTCCTCAACATAAAAAAGAGATGAGGCAACTGGAGGACTTCCCGTTGAGAATTGGGGCTGTTCATCCTGGAGAAGAGAAGGCTGCGTGGAGACCTGTCATGGGTTCAGCAGTAGTAGTCATTTTTCTCCTTCTTGGTAAATGGTGCATCGCTGTGTTTTTGATTTTTGGGCCTGCAAACTGCATTGATAACACCAGTGTTTTCTGTTACTGCTTGGTAATGTTTTGTCTGACCAAGGACTTTGAGTTTCATGCTCTGCCAGGGAGGAGGGGAAGGTGGGAGGATGCAGAGACAGGGCACCTGACCCAAACCCAAGAAGTATTCCATACCACAGCACATCATGCCCAGGATGTAAAAACTGAGAGTAGAGACACAGAAGGTTGGGGGTGCACGGCTTGGTTGAGCTGAGTATACTTGGTGAGCTGTTTTATTCTTTCCTTGTATTTGCCTTGTCATTATTATTATTGGTGGTAGCAGTAACGATTTGTGTTATACCATGTTTACTAAACTGTTCTTATCTCAAACTATGGGAGTTGCATACTTTTGATTCTCCTCCCCATCCCCCTGGGACTAGGGGATTAAAGAAAGGGGAGTGAGGGAGCTAACTTCTTGAAGAGCTTAAACCATGACAAGACCTCGTAGCAGCCTTCCAATATCTGAAGGGGGCCTATAGGGATGATGGGGAGGGTCTTTTCATGAGGGACTGTGCTGATAGGACAAGGGGTAATGGGTTCAAACTTAAACAGGGGAAGTTTAGATTGGATCTGAGGAAGAAATTCTTTGCTGTAAGGGTGGTGAGGCACTGGAATGGGTTTCCCAGGGAAGTTGTGAATGCTTCATCACTGGAGGTGTTTATGGCCAGGTTGGACATAGCCTTGGGTGACATGGTTTAGTGGGAGGTGTCCCTGCCCCTGGCAGCGAGGTTGGAACTAGATGATCTTAAGGTCCTTTCCAACCCTGACTATTCAATGATTCTATTTAGCGTTCTGTGTAAATTATGTATATTGTGCTGAATTAAGGTGCCTTTTTTGTGTTTACTGTAATCTATGTTATAATTTAATTAGGCTGAATGTATGTGCTTACCTCCCCATGTAGGCATGTGTTTATAGGAGAGCTGAGTAGAAATGTGTGTATTTATGTGTATCACTGGTTGATGTAAGCAGATGAAGACCTTGGTATTTAGTTTAGCTGATGGATTGTGCTAAGCATAGCTTGGTTCTGCTGCTGTTATGTGTGAGTTATTTTTAAGGCAGCTTTGTTTTTGATGTATTGTAGAAAGTGAAACACAGCCAGCTTTATAGGCAATAGTAGAATATTATTTAGGCTGAAATGTGTCAATATTTGGAAAATTCCACTCTTAGTAATAAGACCTAGCCTGAGGGAAGCTGATGGTACTTCCTGTACCAGATGAGAGAGAGGGTTAGTAGCATGAGAGAGCCTGAGTGCTTCTGTGGCCCAAAAGAGGCAATGCTGGGGGTGCAGCTTAGGAGAAACATGGGGGTGTGGCCAGGAGGAAAGGCATGTGGGCACCAAGCCATTTCAAATTGGGAAAATAAGAAGAGAAATAAAGCTTTTAGTTGCAACATTGTGAAGGGGACCAGTGCTGGTGGTAATCTGCTTGGTGGGAAGGGATGCAAACCTCTTTATTGAATCACAGAGTGAACATGGCATAGCCACAGGTTTCAGCAGAGGAAGGTGGAGGAAGAAAAGGCAAATTTGGAGAAGGCATGAAAGAATAGAGTTTTGAGCTTTGAGGGTTGTGGTAACTGATAATTCTTGATGGTAATCCTGACCCCACCTGGGACCCAGCATGAGGTTGCCTGACAGGTTTTTACAAGGTGCTGTCACTAGAAGCATAAGGCCCTGGTTGTGTTATGCTGACATTTGTCATATAAAACTGGCAGCAATAATGGATGATAGCTCACATTTCTGTAATATCTTCTTCAAGACGCCTAAGAACGTGCCATTGACAATATTTTTGAGCACTGGATTTCAGCCAGCTTCTTGAAGAAGCAATAGTTTGGCTGTGAACCTAAAACAGGGAGCCCCAGTCTTTAATACTTCTGATCAGGGATGAGGGACTTGCCTTCCCTTCTCCCTGCTTACTATCTCCCCCAAATAAACAACCTTTCCTTACAACATGCCCTGTATATCCAGGACTGTCTAGAGGGTCTTCAAGGATGTTAATTGCTCAATGTGAGCATCCTCTTGTTCTCAGCCTGATGCTCAAACTCTTCCAGTTGGACAAATATATGTGCTCTAATCAGTGTTATTGGATGGCAGCAGCTGCCTCTAGTACCAGACAGCAGATCTAATGACATAGCACTCTAGGAGTTTGGGCTAGACTATAGCAATGACTTACTAAGTGTAACTCTGAGGGAGCCAATTTTGCTAGTTTTTGAGAGATAATAAATGAGAAACAAATGAGTCTTCTATCCTTAGCTGATTGCACAGGTTTGGCCTTCTAGTTATTTGTAGGCTGAATCTGTTATTGACTACTGTATTTCTTGGCATGAACTAAAATTTCAGCCTCCAGGTTCATGGCCATTAGCCATGGTGAAAATGATGCATTTGTCTTACATTGGTTTTCCTGTGGAAGCTACAGATGGTTTGATTGACTTATGGCTGTGGTTGAGTACTTGTAGGTAATTTGTGTGCCTACAAAAACGGCTGATCTGGAGAGGGTGCTTGCTGTGTGACATGAAAATTCCTCCTGTAGTGCTCCAAAACAGCTGTGGCTTTCTGGTGCATGGGTGAATCTTGCTGCTTGTGGGTTGAGAATGTGGTTGTAAGGATAAAAAAGGGATGTATTAAACTTAGCTGGTCCTTTATGTAGGATTCTGGTAGAGCTTTTCTGTCTAACTTTTTGCCTTGCTTTCTTCAACCCCTCTGATATTAGTTGCTGGTCTTTTTATGCTGTTGAATCAAAATGAGTGCATGATTTGTACCGGAGGAGTAAGGACAGGAGATAAAGTTTTCAAGAACCTTATGTGTATGCAAGGAGACTACTTTAAATCCTTGAGCTTGGGCCTGAGTGGAGTTTGACCGAGCTGTGTGCTTATGCAATTAGAATGAAACTGTGCTGCTGCTTGAGCACTTACAGCATTTGATAGGGACCCAGGTCAGCTAACTGCTATGTAGCCATCTATTTAGTCCCAAGTGGAGGAAAACTGACACCTTTGCCCATGGTACAGGCAGTGGATTTTGATCTCGGGCCATGTAACTGCAGGCTCAGATCCTGATTGTTATTTTGTTGGTGGTGTTGCTTATTTTTCTGGATCAGGAGGCTGCAATTCAGAAAATGCTAAAAGTATAGTTTGAGTACGTGGGAACAGGAGTGTATGGGTACTTTAAAGAAAGCACTGAAGGAAAAACACCTTGAAAGAAGTCACAGTTCTGTAATCACCATAGAAGATTGACACAACAAGGGGCTTTTTTTAACTAAAGTTTCCAGGTTCTGTTTTTCTACTTTTCCCATCAACATCTGTTTGGAGGCAAACAAGCACCATTCTTCCCTGCTTTTGCCTCCTGTAGACAAGGCAGAGCTGTTACTGGGAACAAAGGTCCTGGTTAAGGCTACAGTCATATGTGGCTTTAAGATTGTAGAGTGATGGAAATCTTTAAAAGTGCAAGGTCCTACACCTGGGATGGAGCAATCCCAGGCACAGCTACAGGTTGGGCAGAGAAGAGATTCAAAGCAGCCCTGAGGAGAAGGACTTGGGGGTGCTGGTTGATGAGAAAATGTACATGAGCCAGCAGTGTGCGCTGACAGCCAAGAAAGCCAACCATATCCTGGGCTGCATCAAAAGGAGTGTGAACAGCAGAATGAGGGAGGTGATCCTGCCCTTGTACTCTGCTCTCGTGAGACCTCACTTGGAGTATTGTGCGCAGTTCTGGTGTCAACATAAGAAGGACATGGAGCTGCTGGCACAAATCCAGAGGAGGGTCACGAGGATGATCAGGGGACTGCAGCACCTCCCGTATGAAGACAGGCTGAAAAAGTTGGGGCTGTTCATCCTGGAGAAGAGAAGGCTGCGTGGAGACCTCATAGCAGCCTTCCAGTATCTGAAGGGGCCCTATGGAGATGACAGAGAGGGACTTTTCATCAGGGACTGTAGTGAAAGGCAGGAGATAATGGGTTTAAACTTAAACAGGGAAAGTTCAGGTTAGACAAAAGGAGGAAGTTCTTTACTGTGAGGGTGGTAGGCGCTGGAACATATTGCCCAAAGAAGTGGTAAATGCTCCATCACTGGCAGTGTTCATGGCCAGGTTGGACAGAGTCTTGAGTGACATGGTTTAGTGGGAAGTGTCCCTGCCCATGTCAAGACCTTAGATGATTTTCAGGTACTTTCCAACCCCAAAGGTTCTACGATTTTATGAATTGCAAGTATTTTTAGTGTAACTTCATTACCAGTTAAATGTGGTATTAAATGGTTTTAATAACTTGGCTGGAGGCTTGTTTTAATGTGCTGAAAGTACACCTTCTCTCATATAAGTACGCTTCTACAGTTTTTGAGCTGGTGTGGTGGCAGTGTGGAGAGGCAGGAGCCTTAGAGGACACAAGGATGTGGAGATGCAGTAGGGATAAGGCTGTTTGTAGTGTCAGATATCTTAGGCTGAGGACAGCTAGAGAGGTACATGACCACCTCTGTGGGAATCTAAGGATGACAGAGCTGGGAGGCAGGGGGGTTTAGGGGCTGGACACACTCAAGGATGGAAATGTACTGAGTGGGGAGAGGTCTCTTTCTTCTGCCTTAAGATCTTTTGCTGACAGCAAATCCATTCAGGAGTAATCTTTGCTTTCTAATGCTGACCTGTTAATTGCTAGGAGGCAGCTTGCAGTGCTGGGACCCAGCAGGTCTGCCAGCAGCAGTAGGATACCTCCCATAGTACTCCTCCACCCCTGAAACTTTCAGTGCTTCTCAGAACCATGCTGCTCCATTCAGAGATAATTAACTGAATATTAGCAGAGACAGACTCTGTTTTTAAGCAGAATAAACCCAACTGTGAGCATGTGGATAGGACCTAGATGGGCTTAAGCTATTTCTGAGTTTTTTCATTCTTCTCTCAGACATTTTGTCTCCACATCAGCCTTTACACATTAGCAATGGAGTTAAGAATTAGAAGCAGAGTAAAAAAAGTAAAAATGAACAGTTTTCCAAGCTTACCACATCTCTAGTGTAGAGGGCTAATGTTCAATTCAAATAAACACAGTACAGAAGCTAATTGCTGACAAACAGTGGGATCTTCCAAAGCTGTAACTAAAGGCAGTTTAAAATCTCTGTCTTTTCCCACACATACCAGTTAGCAAGAGCAACTTTTCAACTGAGGGATGCAGCTGACCTGTTTAAGAAATGGGCATGTCTCTGCTGAGAGTAAGTTGAGATTTAAACTGACATTGCACAGAAACGTGGCCCATTGTGCTTCCTGCTCAACCCGGCAGTGCAGCTGGGAATTGGTATTTCTGAGCAGTAAGTGGCAGGTATGCATCTGGGCTGAAGGGTGAATGTGGTACTAAATAAAGCCAACTTAATCTGGGCCTAGCCCAGCAGAGAATGTTGATGTGTGTCTGAAGAATCTGGGGCTGCATCGGGAACATAGATTTTCAGTTCTACTGGAGAATCTTTACTAAATGATAATTAAGTCATTTTCTGTCTATGTCCCCACTTTCTACCTTGCTGTTTTTCTGATGAAACGCCTATTGCTTTGCCTCATACTTTAACAACCAAATATTCCACCCAGCAGCATTTAGCTGTATGTGCGTATACAGAAGTGAGACCTTGCTACATGGGAGCTAGAGGGGCTTTTGCCACTGAGTTCAAGTGGCACTGAAACTCTTCCTGTAAAAGTGCATTTATACAGTTGCACTGTAATATCTCTGCTGCAGAGCTCTGCTTAAACGCATGTTAGAGTCTAGGATCAAACTGCCTGGCAGTAAGCTAACGGTTCATAGTGTAGCTACTGCTGAGGTGCCTTTCTTCTATTAAAAGGTGATGTTGCTCTGAGTGGTTTATATGCCCAGAATAATGGTGCTTGTGACTTTCAATCCTTTTCTCCCATCTACATAGAGGAGTACACTTAATGCATTTAAAGAAGATTGTATGAGCCAAGAGGCATTGCTCAGCCCAAGACACACTGCAGAGATGTAGTGTCCCAAAGGGAGACACTCATGGGACTGGGAACTTTGGCATGTGAGGTATGTGCATAATTTTTTCTGGGGGCTCATGCAGACCCTTTCACTGGTTTGGGTTTGCTGCCTCTTCTGGCTCTTCCTCTGGAGGGATATTATAAGCATCAATATTTCTGTGTTTATAACCTCTGAACAAGCATGCAAAAACCAAGAGACTCCTTTACTACCACTACTCTTCTGCTGGCACAACATGCAGTACCTAGTTATTGGTACACGTCTACAAAATGACCCCTGAATATAAGGGGGAGAAATGTTGGGTCATTCTGGACACATGCTCTACTCCAGTCTGCTGTGCTGCCTCTGGGCTTTGGAAGAGTAGTCTGGAAGGCAAGGTTCGGTCCTTAGCACTGGACTTTCCCAAGAATCTGCGCTTGGCATGCAAAGTAGCACAGAGAGGGGATGACTTCTCTGGCCTCTTAAAAAGCAAAAAGAGTAAGAAGAAAAATAAGAGACATTTACCAGCTTTGCAGGTGGGAAGAGTGTTGAGGCCTTCTGCTTTCCTTTCCCATTGTTGTACTCCTTGTCGTTTTTGGGCCCCATGTTGAAAATCCTATTCTTTCATCTGAAGAGCATTGGCTATAGGCTCCCTTCAGAGCCCATTGATGCAATCTGGGTCACTCGGAGAAGGTTGTCTGGAAGGATCGGGTTCCTCCCTGTTGTGCTGACGCTCAGCTTTGCCTTTCAGGGTGTGTGAGGGGTTGGGCTAGTTCAGAGTCCTGCTCCCAGACCTGCCTTGCTCAACCCACTGTAGCCTCAGGACTCCTGGTGCTGGGCACCGTGTTGGAGACACAGGGATATGTCCTCTGGGATCCACTAAGCACTTTATTTGTGTGGGGAAAAGTCAATGGCTAAAGTGAGCACAGTACTCCTGTGAGGCAAAACAAGCCTGCTCTGCCAAGGGGCAGCTGGTGGATGAGGGGATTTCTAGCAAAGTAACAAAGCCTTCCTGGGAAAAGACAGGATTTCAAATGGGACTGAGTGGATTATGACCGAGAGCTAATCTGTATGGCTGTTTCATAAGTTTCCACAGTGCCTGGACTCTTTGCTCAGCAACAGAAGCTATATGTGCTGAGAATAACTGATTTCTCAGAAACACCGTGTAAGAACATATGCATGCAGAGGTTCAGAGCAAACTACATCAGTTTATATTTTAGCTATATCTGTAACACAATCTCTCCCCATTCCAACACTAGTTTAGTACTGAAGGACCAGATGTTCTGTCAAGCACCCTGGCTTGATGGAGGCCACTATTCATTTGGCTGTTCATGTTCCTCTTGATTCCCCACCTCTTTCCTTGACCTTATTCTGGATATTTACCCAGACAAATGCTTGTGGCAACAAACCTAACTACAGAGGCAGTGTTCAGACCACTGTCAACTTTCTACTCATTTACTGCAGTCAAAATTCACAAGCAAAGGCAGAATGCACTCTCCCACCCCAGGGACCATACCATGCAGTGATGCTATCGTTAGTCTCTGTGTTCAGACCAGCTTTATTGCTTAGCGAAAGTTGTGAGTGATGGCTGTCCTAGGCTTTCCAGACTAGCAGTTACTGCATAGCGGTGGAAATGAACATGTAAATTCCTGTCTGGGCACTCTTTCTGTTCAGCTGCAGGTTTTTATGCAAATTATTTCAATGGTCACTACCTCTGTTCTTCCATTTGTAAATCCCTAACCTGCCTGTTTGCTGTTATTACATTAAAGCCTCTGTGTAAAGACATGGTTTACGTTCTAACAGCTGCTGCTTGTACACATTTGGAAAAACAAATGGAATGCTTTCTGGGGAATATGGATACACCAAATCAGCCTAAGGCTGGAATAACAGTACTGTTGTGCTGTGGCATGATGCTTGTAAGTTGGGAAGCTTGGAAGTTTGTGTGTAGTTACTGCTTCCTCAGCCCTTCTCCGTTGTAAATGCAAACATATAAGAACTCCAGCTTCACCCTGAAGTGAATAAGGATCATAAATATGAAGTCAAATAAGACCCAATAGCCCATTAAGTGCATGAAAGCTGACAGCCTGTTAAATTAAAATTTGCTGCTGCTACACCTTTAACTTGCCTGGGGCAGCTGAGAAGTGCAGCAAGTAAATGCTGTACAAGCTGCTGTGTGTGAAGCTGGAGGGGGACAGAAAGCTTGCTACCATCTCTGTGAGCCTTGGCTAGGAATTTCCTGTCAATTTCTTTTTGCAGTGCCTCAAGCAGTTTGCTGTCAGGAAGTGTTCTTTGTGCCCCTTCCCTAGCCTATATGCTGGTTTCGTTCTCTACTGCAGCACTCTGGAGTATTTTGCTTTTTACATCAGGTGAGCAGGGTAACTTAAGAAGTTGTTTCCCCTCCCTCCCCTGACACCCACCCCCATTCCCAAGTAATAACATCACAATATACATCACTAAAACATTGCTGTAAGACGTTAGCTCAGGGCAACAAATGCTACCAACAGCTATTCATTCCTCAGATGAGCAAGTGTAATTCATGTGTCAAAACAACACTTGAAACTGTTTGCCTATAAAATGCCCTTCACCCGAATCCTTGGTTAAAGCCTGGCTCATGCCAGCCACTTGTCAGATGTAATCAGTCTAGGAAATCCTTTTCCAGGGTACTCTTAGCAGTAAAGCCTGAATCTGCTTTAAATCACACTTTAATCTTTACTTCCTGACACTTCTCAACACTGTCCCTGTCCCGAGCACCTTGGTGCATCCTGCAGCTTCCCCCAGAAAGGATCAGGTTTACCTTAGCAGAGGAGCAGCAGTGCCCAAAATGGAGATTTCAATGGGATCTGACAGGGAGATTTTCCCTCTCATCTACATACTTCTGTGGCTTCCACCTTTGGGAAAATGGCCTGTCTACAAGCAGCAGAGTTCCATATATCTTGTCTCTCGATGTCTCCAAATATTTCTCACTGCTCTTGCAGTTCCCAGGCAGTTTTAATTACTCTGTTTTTAAATAGAGGCGAAGCATCAGCGTTCAGTAGTTACTCAGAAATGAGCTGCCAGAAGGAAGTGGGTGTGAAGACCCTCTGAAAAAAGTCAGCCCAAAAAAGCTGGGCTTTCTTTCTCCAAACTTTATTTCATGAAGTTCCTTGTTATCCCCACCTTTATAAAAACCTCTTCCCATCTGCTCTGCCCATGCATCCCTGGCTGCCTGGGCTCCTCTGGGACATGATGGCCATCCTTGTGAGGGCATGATGCCTGGTGTGAAGTCCGTGCCTTTGCTGTCATTTGGCAAAATTCATCCTTCTCGCCTGTTCCTCAGAAGAAAACTGCAGGAGTCAGTCAGGAAAGCAGGCTCAGGGTTGGAACAGTCACAGTATTCTGCTGAGCCTGTGGCTGGCACATGTACAGCACTTCACCTGACTGTACAACCTTTACTTTCCAAGATGCCAGGGTTGTGGGGAAGCAGGCATGCAGCTCTTTCTCTGGTACTCTCTCATCCCTGTGTATCCTTGCACATGCCGGTGTGAAATCAGGGGCTTCCCAGGCTTTCCCTCAGTCACCTCCGTCAGACCACTTTGTCCTTGGATGGTATTTGCTTTTCTGATTCAAGAGCATGGCAGAGAGACGCTCTCATTCATCTCCGGCTGCTCACTGCTTTCCTACGCTGTGCACTTGCTGTTTGCCTCTATGGCAAAATTAAAAGCTGCTTTTGCTGGCATGGTCCACAGTTGGTTGTGATAGGAGCTTTTTTTCCCCTGCCTAAAACATAAGGTCTCACAAATTAAGAAGCTATAGCCTGTCTAGGTCTTATACGAGTCCGTTCCTGATTCATCAGAGAATCTCCTTGGTAACTAGCTGTTCCTCTCTGATTTGCTGCAAATAAAGCTCTCCCAATTTAAAGATAAAATACAGTGAAAGCAGGAAGAAGAGCAACACCATATAGATACCTTATACAGGAACATATGCCTTGTGTGGATGAAGCTATACTGGATATTTTCTGATGTGTGTGGGAAGCAGCCTCTCTGTGAAAGAGCATGGTGTCACCCTGTGGAAGCGAAATGTACGCCAGCTGCACTGCCTCTCCTAGAAATCCTTTTTGCTGCTCCAGGGTTAGTAACCCTGTCTGCAGGGTAAATAATCCCACAGGCAAAGATGCTATTGGCATCTAACAAGAGACTCAGCAGTTTGAGTTTAATAAGCCAGATTTCTGGCCTTGTGTGGGACTGATTGCCAATTACAAAGATTAAGTGAGAGGGTCACTTTCTGCAGTAGGTGTGCCTGGTTTCTTGATGCTCTCTTGCTCTGATAATGAGGCCCTGCTCTCTGACCCCTCCTCAGCATGCAGCAAGATGCTTTGTGCTCTCCAGCAGCTGCTCGAGTCAGAGGGAAGGTGCTCACTGAAGATGTATCTGATTGTGGGTTTGTTGTGTGGGTTGGTTGGTTTGTTTTTTCCCTGGAGCCAGCATTGCTGGAAAAGTTGATCCAGGGTAAGGCTGAGAACACTTCATGTTTGAAATAGCTGGTATCTGTGCTCAGAAGTAAGTGAAATGTTTGACCCATGAATGCCCGAGTCTGGCAAGCTCTGCAGTGAGAGCTTCCCAGAGTTAGAAGAACAAGGCAACAGTACAAGGGTAGGTATGAGGATTGATACAAGTGTTCATGTTGTGCGTCTTGTGCACCTACAGGCAGAAAGCTCTGTCTCCCCGTGCACACAACACCTGCACTAGCAGGGTGGTGCTTCTGTGTGTGAGCATCCATGGTGCTGAGCTACTTTCAATTCCTTTTACCAGATAAATAAGGAATTAAAAGTCATTCCCAGATTTCTCTGCTGACAACCTTCAGGTGGCTCTTGGCAGAAGCCAGCAGAGGGTGGATGAAGTCTGGGGCAGGTCCATAGCCAAGGCACCAGGCAAGACTTCTTCCTCTCCATATTCTCATTAGTTTGATGAGCTCGTTGTCCATGACACTAATTCCCCTGAGTTAATACAACAAAAAGCAACAAAATTCCAGATCCATGAGATCTTTTATCCCTACAGGAGGCACTTGAGCAGTTGTTAAGGCTGCTTACCCTCAAGAAGCACCTGGCAGCCAGAGAGAGGCTCCTATAAGTAGTTCTGGCAATAGGGTTGCTGTGTACTATGGGTGTCTGTGATTTGGGGTCAAACTTTTGTTATCAGCACTAAGATCTAGGCAGGAGAGACCCAGCATCTCTTCGGGGAGGCCTGATCCAGCCCTACTCAGATTAACACCTGTGGTTTCAGGGTGTTTAAATCTTAGCAGCAAAATCCTGTGTGTAAATGTGCTACCCCATCAGCAATGCCTACAGTACACAAACCTCTCTTTACTAAGTAATATGGCTGATGATGAGCTTGTTCTGATAAATGAGGGTTAAGATAATAAGCTAATTTTTGATGCAAGTGATCCATGACCTCGTTTTGGATAAGGGATGGGATTTTTGATAACAGAAGTTGTGATAAGCAGGGCCTGGCCCCCCCTCAATCAGGAGGAAACAGGGAGAGATGCTCATCTGTTTCCTATCCTGCTCCAACTGTGGGTGCTGAGGTATGTGAGGGCAGGCAAGATCCTACCATGTCCCTGATTTACTGTGTGGTTGGATGCTACCATTTCAGGCTTGGAGGGAAATACAAGGGGAAGCCTCTCTTCTGCTCTTTTCTGACTTAGTTGAGAGAAAGAGCAAAGCCTTTGCCATTATCAGATCTCTCTGCATGTGCCGCTTAATGCGAGGGAAGTGGAGAAGCAGATGAAACTCCTGAGAAGAGAGATAACTGCAGGGTACAACCCACCTGTCTTCATTTCCAGGCTCCCTCGATGGAGGGAAGGATGAAGAGAGGTCAGATACAACAGCACTGGTGTTTAATGTTGGGGTCTCTAATACTCAGTGCCATTCTGTGATCATGGTGTGGCTGAAATCATCAGGCTGAGAAAAAACAGGTTCATTTTTCTTTTGCCCGGGGGCAGGAGGAGCTGCATCTCTCCCAAATGGGTGCTGAAGCAGAGCCTGAGTGCCATGTCCTACCACACAAATTCTCCTGAAGCAGGGTATGGTCCCTTGGAGCCTGTCCTGCCCTGTGGAGGTGGTGGGCAGACCTGAAGACTATTTACTTTTGCTCTGGAGCAGCCAGAGGGACAGATCTCAATTTTTGTTTTATATTTTAATCACACCATTGTGACTTGGAGCATAAAAACCTGTTTTTTCCTTACCCGTCGCCTTGTGCCTGCAGCCTTCAGTGCCTGCAGACAGCATCTCCTTGGCTGTATTATAGTGGTTTTGGTTACAAATTCATATTCATAAAAATAATTAATATACAGTGTATTGCTATTTCTTTCTCTATTGCAGTGTTTTTCTAGTTTGGGAAATGGATCAAAGGTGACTGCTGCTGTTTATAGCAGTGGAAGGTGCATGGAACCTGGTGCCCACAGCATGGGGGGCAGGGGGTGATTCTTTTCTTTTTTGCTTTTGCATTTTATGTTAATTGCTGGTCCAATCCTGAATCAGATTTGAACTTGGAGGAATATCAGTGGTAGTGAAAAGGGAATAAAACCTAAATGTGCACAGCCTTAGCATATATTTTTATGAATTGGATCTTGAGATGAAAGCTTCTTTACTGTGCAACAATGAGCCCGCCACACTCTCAGTAGTACAAATGGCTTCATTTGTATTAGGAAGATAGAAGCTTATTTTTTTTAGTCTGTTCCTGTCGCACCAGGAATGTTAAATGTGATAATCAATGTAATTGAGGAACTGAATGTACAGAAAATTGCAACACTCTCGGGAGTGATAATGACTACAACTGTAGTGCTGCTGCAAGGGCTGGAGGATGGGTACAGGTGTGGGTAAAAACAGACTCAGATCCTGACTGTAGTTGATCCCACCTCATGCTGGAGTCCCTGGGAGGGCAGCAGGCATTTCAGGTGCAGCCTTGGATCAGAACCAGACCCTCCCTGGTTCTGATGGGATGTACCCAGCCCTGAACACCCAGCAAGAGGCTTGGGGCTTAGGGACATGCTTTCTGGGGTCTGGTGGGAAGAAAGACATCCAGGAACAAGCCCAGCTGCAGAATTTGGCAGATACTTTTGAGGTGACCATTATTGAGTGTTTGCAAACCTTGATAGGTTCACAATTTGGTTAGATAGCAGCTGTTCTATTTTTTCCCTCTAGAAACACCAAAAGACATGCTTCTGACAGCAAAACCCTCCTGCCAAATTTCCAGCTCTTCCTCCAAAGTATGAGGCAACTAAAGCTTTTCAATTACATGCTTCAGAGCCTGTCAGGCAGACAAAACATGTTTCCAGGCTGCTGCTCGGAAGCTGTGAAACTTTCACCCCCTGAAACTCAGCCTGTATCAGGTACCCACTGTGAATATTTTTAGTTGGAACTCAATGGAAAGCATGATCGGCAAACTCCTTGGAGGACCTGCCAGCTATAGTGCGTCACTTAGAGTGCTTTGTCCACTGCTCACATGAACCTGGCTTTTCGCAGCTTCTGCTCCAGCTTTGGGTAGATGCTGGTTGCCATGTACCAAATTCAACTGCTCCTGTACCTCCAGGCAATTTTGTTGTTAATTTGAGTTGCTCCATGATACAGTGGTGCTTTTGTTTGCCTGCTGGTGATTTACTGCATGCATTAGCTTGTGAATAGGCGGCAGGGAGGAAGATGGCGTCTTGGCTCTGACCTGGCCACTGCCCCTGGAGAAAGTAGGCTGAGAGGAGTTTGCAGGGGCAGTTTGGATTCTGTGTGAGCTGCTGGACATAAGCCTGGGTGTTGATGGGTGAGAAGAAATGTCTTGGACCCAGGAAAGATTGAATATATTTTACATATAGCCTCTGAAGCTGTGAAATTCAGAGCAAGTCTGAAAGAAACGATAGATGTCAGGTTTGTTTTTAGCCCTCTTTTAATTTGTTTTACTTAGAGGAGGGAAATTTTCTGTTAGAAAAGTTGCCTGTTACAGTGGTTTTCAAGTAAATCATGACTTTAGAGACCAAAAGCCATTTGGTGCCCTCTCTTTTGGGGATAGCTGCCTGAGTGTCCCTCCCTTGTTGGGACACACTCCTGGCTGGCAAAATTTAAGCCAGTGCCCAGCACTGCCCCCCTGCACAAGGCTTTCTTCCTCTTCTAGTCTTGCACAGACAACTACAGAGAAGCCATGTTTGCCCATTAAACTAATTTTGGCGTACACAGTAAGTCGTGCCATGAGTTACGTTTAAGCCTGCTGCAATCAGAGGGTACTTTGCTGAGGGAAATCACTGAAGCCAGAGCTGAAGATATGGCTGCGGTGATGCATCAGCTGCAATGTTCATGTTCATGATGCAACTGCTTACATTACAGCATAATTATCAGAGTTTAAAATTCCAATAAAATTTTGAATGTGTGTATGCCTAGGGTTTTTCTGTTTGCAGAGATGTTTCTTTTATTGTACCTACTTGCCTAATAATGTTACCATCTTAAATATATCAAGGTGTTTTAGAAACCTATTTGTGATCTTTGTTGAAAAACAAAGGTAATCCTGCTAGCTCCGTGCAGAACACTTGCTCCATCACAAGCTGCTCAGAAGGCCTAATTGAGGTTTTGTGCAGGTTTAATGAGGTAACCCTCCTGTTTACCTCATTAGGTAAATCTTTACAGTGTTTCCTGCTGCCTTTCTGAATTTTTGGCAGCTGATCTTTCTTTGGCAGCTGGGACAGAGTGCTTTGATGCTCTCTATCATTGTGAAATCTTCAGCTTTTCTCTATCTGTCCGACCTCTCCAGGAGCAGCAGCAACTCTTGCAGTGAATTTTCACCCCAAATAACTCATCATTTTTGTCGCCCTTCCCCAGTGCTCTACAGCCAGTCTGGCTGACAGGGTGTGAAGGGGGAACTTTCTCCATCAGCGGCTGAAATACAAATTTGCTGCTGGTATTTGGGGGTAATGCCACACTGGAAAGCAGGGTTCTGGGGCACTCAACAGCTCCAGTCCAGGGCCAGGAATGGAACTGGGACCTACTGGAAGAGTTAATTAGACACAACCCTTATTGCTTAGCAAAGGAGAGACTTTCTGCAAAGAGTGTGATGTCCCAACCTGGCAATTGAACACTTCCCAGGAGTGCGGCAATTCCCTGAATATCAACAGAATAATTGCCATAAAACAGTTTATCATGTGCAAAATGCATATGAAGCTGCATGAGTAATTTCCATAGTAACCATAATCACAACCTTCCTATGTACAGATTCAAATGCCAGAATGATGCATATTTGATAGTTCCACATCCATATATGCCCTTGCATAAGCATATGCTCTTCTGGCAGCCAGTGTTTTGTTTCTGAGCTTTCACTGCTTGGCTTATCAGCCCTTACAAAATCTTGATTACTCATGAGTAATATACCCTTGCACTAGACATGCATTTCAGTAATGCCTTTAAGGTTGTATGGAATTCTATTTACAATCCTTTTTATAAATAATAATACAAAACACTTGCTACTAAATCTGACTGTCAGCAAGCAAATGCCAAGAACCAAAATCATTGTTACTGTTATTTGCGCCACTCAAAAATCCATTAATTTGCTTGTTGCAGCGTTAGGTAATGAACACTTTGCAGCAAGGTCACAATTCTGTTTTACTTCAAATAACTGTCCTTACTCACGTATGATACATAAAGCATATTTCTTGTTTAAGGCATAATGTTTTATTAAAATTCTTTTTCCTTTGTTCTTTCTTACAGATTGTCTACTATGACTCTAAAGACTGCCTGCATGACATCTCTCTTTAAATTCAGTGCATAACTATCTAAACCAGAAAGCCGTCTGATGCTACATTCATAAACTTCCCATTGTTTGTTGTTTTTCTTTAATGGGAAGGTACAGTGCTATTACTTACCAGACAACATGGATTTAGCCAAGCTTTGTGGAATTTCAGAGCCATTGGCACATGTATTAGAAACAGGCAAAGCAATGATGGAAATAACGTGAAGGGAAACTGTTCAGTTCAAGCCAAAAAGACTAATGGAGTAGTAAAAATAGTGAAGAGATGAAAGCACGAACTACTGAAATAAATATCTGAGATGGGAACTTGCAGGAAAGGTTCACTGCAGCTGCAGATGCTCTGCAAGGAGTGTCAGGCTGGGTTAATTTGCAAGGTGACAGATGTCTTGGAAACAAGGAAATGCTGAAGAAAAAAAACAGTGTCCCTGGGCCAGGTCTGCTCATGGAGCTGAGCCACTCTCAGGTGTCCTTGGAGCATCACTGATTTACTGAAGCTGTGGGTTTGGCACTGTGTTTTAGGATGATTATGCAATCCTAGACCTCTGGGTGTTTTTTAAATCTTTGGTAATGCAAAAAGACTCAACCTGCTCCTGGCAGCATTAATGTAATTTTGGTTGACTAGTCCTATGCTGCTTGGTCTGCTTCATCCATTTCAGCTGGTCTTGTCTCACATCCGGCTCTTCCTTTGAGCCCAATTTTCTTCTTGATTGGCTATAACCACCACCTGCTGGGCTTTTGCTCTTCCTGCCAGCCACTATACCCAGGTCATCCTCCATCAGGGCTACTCCTAAATACCCACCCATGCTGTCCTGACATGGAATTTCACTGTCTCCTTGCTATAGCTGGAGGTGTCTCAAGGATGTCCCCAACTGTTGCATCATCCACCATTCAAGGACATAGCAATAAAGCGGTCTCTGCACCTGAACCTGTCTTTCAATTTTCAGAAGGTAAGTGAGGCTGTTATTGTTTTGTAGATGAAAAAACCTACTGGATGGCATATATTAAGCATCTGGATCAGGGTCACAGCACTTATCTTTTGAAATCACTTGATAAATATTCCTAGTTGTGCTTTGGGCTGTGATCTTATCCTGTAAGAAAAGCCAAGATATGTTCCTCCTTTTTCATTCTAGTCTAAGGGTATATGTTGCTCACATATTATAATAACTGGAAGATCATTAACTTTGCCTTCTGATATATGTTTTTAATTTTTTTATTCATAACAAGTTCATTGCTGCAGCGGCAGGAGTGCAGTGTGGGATACTACTGAATTTCTTTACAATTCAGCATTAATTAATGTCTGCTCCTCATGCAGCATTAACAATAGTGTGCCTAATCTTTCACAGCCGTTGTGGGAAGTTCTTTGTTTTTTTCTAGCTGGCAAGAAGTGAGATTTGCATTTTAGTCTTCTGTTTGAAAATGCCTCTTAAGGGTTTTGAAGTATTGTAGCAAAGTTGAACATAGCACCCTTGCTGTCTGTCTCTGTGTGGTGTAATTGGGATTCCAGTCAACCTACTTGCCTTGTCTCTTCATGTTTGCCAGTTGGTGCAGGGAAGGACACCTCATTTCCACAGAGACCATGATAAACTTTCTGTTAGAACAACAGGCTTGTCAGCCCTTATTCCTCTTATTCCAGAGGAGTTTGAGTTAAATGCATTGTGTTACTTGCTACTGTTGAGGCTCTGCCTCCCCTTGAGTGGAAGGGTCTCCAAGGTCTGCAAGGTAACTTTTCTCACCTGTCCATTGCAATAACAATGTACTCCCAGTGTTGTTTGTCTGCGGCTCTCTGGAGGATTAGATATGCAATTTAGCAAAACTGGCCATTCAGTGGTAGAAATATGACACTAAAACTAAGTTGCTCATTATCCATGTTGTAAGGCTTGACTTACTAATATCCCCAGGTTAAGCTAATTACTTCGCAGGTTTAAGGTGATGGTTTACTGGCTTGAAACACTGATTAATTTTTTTTTCATCACACTTTGCTGCTGCTTTGGGTGTGCAAGTGCCATATGCACACCTCAGTCAGCCCTGCCTGGGGGCAAGGAGAGATTGGGGGTGGGAAATCTTTACCTGCATGCCTCAGTAGAGACCAGGAAGTGGCCAGGCTGATGGTTCATGGTTTATAAACATTGTGCAGCCCTCTCTAGGTCAGCAGCAGGATTAGGTGTAGACTTTAGGCCTTTAACACCAGCCTGAATATCTCTGTGAGGATAAAAGCAGTAATTTGCCGTCAGAAGTCAGAGGCTGTTGCACTCCCTGACTTTTTAAGGTATGATGCAGTGTGTCCGTTTAATATGGACAGGGCTGAGAACTTCATTAATGCACTGAAATGCACACAGATTTGCACAAGAAATGCTTTTTCCTTTTGTGAGTGCCTTGTAAGGCTGTGTAGGGATGGGATGATGTTACATGGTAAACTTGGGAATTTCTGTGCAACCTTGCTGCTAAAAGCTTCATCTTGCTGTGCCAGAGGATACCACTGGATTTGTTCATGAACTCTTAATTTTTGCTGCTATTAGGCTGCTGAAAGAGCAGCTGTGGAAACCAACAGGTTCGATCACAGTGAATCTTAGGTACAATTTCTTAGTATTTTTTTTAAAGACAGAAAATCTGGTGATTGAGGTAGGGCATAGAGCTCTATGTGGGGACCAGATCCCCTCCCTCCACCTCTCCCAAGGCCATGTTGGAGTTGGAAGCACACCTTCTCTGGGTTATGCATGCTGCCAGTACATCCCCTTCCCCTGCCTGGATGGGGCTGTGCCAGCTCCAAGTACCTTATCATGTGCAACAAGCAGTGCCTGGTGGCCAGGACAGCATGAACTGCCAGAATGGCTCTGACCCCTCTCCAAAGGAGGCAGCTGAAATCCCAGCTGGAGCATGCTGGCACATATACCTAAGGGGGTTGAACTGGTTCCATGTAATAAGCCCCTTCTGCCTTTAAAAAAAACCCATGTAAATTGTACCCCATCACTAGAGAAAGGCCATGATTTAGTACAAAGTGCTAAGAGAGCTTATGGGTTTCATCAGCTCCCACTCCTGGTGGCACCACACTGTCCTCCCTTAACGGCTCTGTGGTTACTTAGGCCAAAGTTAAAGAACAAGATTACTGCGTCACTGTGCTGAGATTATGAATGATGCCAGTGTTAGGTCAGATTGTAGGAGCTGGAGGATTTGTGGGAGAGTTCAAAGCTATCCCTGCTTGGACTCTGCCATCTGCTCCTGCCTGAAGCCACCATCACACAATTTTGCATGCCACAAAGGGAGCTCTCTTAGACCTCCCTGGATCAGGTAATAGGCAGAATCAGCTGCCTACTGGCCTGTGTAGGGAAGGTGGGATGCTCAGTTGCTGCACAGTGCTTCATGTCTAGGTTTACACTGTCTGCTTGTAATGGTATTCCCTAAATCTCTTGCCATGGCCTACAAATGCCCTGTGTCCAAAGATAGCCTGGGGATGAGACAGCCTCATGGTGTGGAGAGTGCCTAGAAGTGATCTGCTCTTCACCTTGTCCCCATGGCCATCTCTGATGCCTTTCTGTGTGTGTCATGTGCATCTGAATCTGAGGAGCAGCTTTGCGGGCTGGGATAGTTGCAGCTGGGGAATCCCTCTTGCTAGCACAAGTCATCTCTTTGCTGCTTTTCATCTTTCCAGCCCTGCTTTGCTCCAGGTTGGAGCTCTCTCAGTGTTTGTGGACAGCAGCAATCACAAAGCCAAATGCTGGGAATATGGAGGTGCTTTAAACTCTTGTGCACTGACAGTGTCCGAAAGGCCCTGCCTGTGGCCACTGTGCCCTGGGAGAGCAGCCAGGGGAAACTGCCCCTTTCATACCTCTGCTCTGTTATGTTGGAAGAAAATTAGAATTGACAGTTGCTGCAGTTTCCCAACCTTGCTCACTAGGACTTGGCAGAGGGACAGTGCTCACTGTTACAGCCAAGCCTGCCTGACCCGGTAGCTTCTGTGGAAAAACTGAGGGATGAATGTTGGATCCTGCTCTGCTAACTCTGCATGAGTGAAGTTTCTTGCTTTTGTTTGTGTCTCATTTGAACACATGTAGACTTTGGTCAAGAAAGATGCACAATGAAAAGCACTCATTACTGCTCCTGGGGGCAGCAGCATCAGCCTCTTCCTCCTGCATCGAGGAGTCTAAATACAAACTCCAGTGGTAGCACAAGCTGTTTAGTAGTATGCCATTTCACTTAAAATGTGCTTTACAGAAACCCCCTGTCTAAACCTCTCTCCTTGTCACACCCACTGACATATGTAGCCCTGATTTCTTATGATGTGGTATTTCCAAAGCTCCCATTTGCATCTGTCTGTGATGAATTCATATGCAGAAGTTTATATGAAGAAATTAATTGCTGAAATTCTTAATGAATTTGGTTATCAGAGAGACTTTTCTAATAAAGATAATATACGTCAGCAGAGCTGGCAGGTTTTTACTGGGGCAGTTTTTCATTGAGTCCAGAGTAGATGTTCCTAATAAATCTTGTTAGTGCTGTTACAAGCTTCATGGCATGAATAGCCCTTTAGCTTACAAAACAGCAAGCCTTTTCAGTGGCTCATAGATTTTGGCATTGAGATCAAGTGTTCTCCAGACTTTTCATGTCTTTCCCCAATTTCTCATATTCATTAACTTTTTCATTATGCAAGAGAGGCTCCTGCAATATTTCTCAGCCTCTGCTCTTCAGACTCTCATGATGGATGCCATCTACTTTCACTGAAGGATGTATCACCACTGCAGTTTACCTGGCTGCATTATCGGAGAAGCATAGAAGGAGCTAATACTTTTTCCTTAGAGCATCTCTATAGTTTGTTTGTATCTTTCACTTTCAAAAGCTTTTAAATTGGACTTCCTCTCTGGGCTACACAACCAGTTGTAGCTCTGGACTAAACTGAAGTCTAAGAGATAAATCACACCCTGTATTTTCTGTGGAAAGGATGCCAAGTTCATTTACTTTGGGGTATGCTGCTGCTTGCTGAGCCACCTCCAGCTAGCTGCATATCTTTTGAGCATCATAGTCTGTCTCATAGAGACACCCACAAGCTGAGGCTGAGAGTCCACAGCTGCAAAGTTTTCCTGTGTTTGCTGTAGAGACAATATCTTAATGTGTTGGTTACCATCTGTGATCTCAGCAGAAACAAAAAATTCGGTAGATGCATATAATTTAATGAGATCTGTGTATCAGCTCTATCTAATGCTGACCTTGCAAGAAGTCATTGAATGATATGAACTGGCTTACTGCTAGTGGAGAAAATAAAGTTGGAGCAGTTTATACCAGTTGAGCACCTGGTCATTATATATAATGTTGTAAAAGCTGCTATGGAAGCACAGACCGAAATGGCTATTCATCTTTGATCCCTTAGCAATATGAGAATGCCTAGGTAATCTCTAAGATTAGGGATATAGAGAGCTCAAATTTTATCTAAAGCCTGCTAAACCTTGTTTACAAAATGTTTCAGTTCAAAGAGAAAAATACTGAGTGTCTCTCCTCTTCCCTTGTCCCTTTTGGGCATAATATTTTGTGCATGTGGTGCCTTGAAAGTCTGACTTTGCAATACCATGAGTGCTCTGATCTGAAGGTCAGCACTGCTGTATATAGAACCTGGTATTTCCAGGGAAGGCCAGAGAGGGAGTTCCACATATATACCGAATTGCCCATCCCTGGGGAGTAGAGGTGGGATTTAAAGTGGGTTTGAGAGATGATGTAAACCCGAGTTTAAGGAATAAATTATCCTGCAAGACTGGGTCAATGGCTTCACTATCAGCTGGCTGTGTGGTGAAAGGCACTTTGAATTTCCTGGTGGCCTTAGTAATGCCTCCTCTGCAGGGGAGGGCATAAAACACAATTGCACAAATAAACAGAATGATGGAGCCAGTAGAAGGCACAATTGCAGGCTCCTGGTTTCCAAACTAACATGTGCCCCAGCCATTGTTTATAGGTTTTCTGTGTATAAATACATGTCTAATAAAAAGCAATTAATGAGGCTTTCAAATGCCAACGTAGAAAGCTGCTGAGGCCACGAGCCAGCTTGCCTTTGGCTGTCTTAGAATTGTAGGATAGTTAGGGTTGCAAAGGACCTTAAGATCACCTGGTTCCAACTCCCCTGTCATGGGTAGGGACACCTTCCACTAAGCCGTGTCACCCAAGGCTCTGTCCAACCTGGTCTTGAACAGTGCCAGGGATAGAGCATTCACAGCTTCCCTGGGGACCCATTCCAGTGCCTCACCACCCGTACAGTAAAGAATTTCTTCCTCAGATCCAATCTAAACTTCCCCTGTTAAAGTTTGAATCCATTACCTCTTGTCTTATCACTGTAGCCCCTAATGAAGAAACCCTCCCCAACATCCTTACAGGCTTGGGCCAAGCCTGGAATTGCTCCCCAGGCTTGGTGGAGTGACAGTAGGTTTGCTCTGGGAGAAGAGTGTGCTTGAGCATTAAGAGAAAATATAGTTCAGACTACAAAGTAGAATGCAGTGAATGTTGTGGTTTGCTTGCCAGCGTCTTGTTCTTTGAGACTCTGCTCTGGTTTCGCATACTATAATAAAAAAAGGGTGGATTTGGTAAAGGTTGGGATGCTTCAATGACAAATGTAAAACTGTTTTCTTCCCTCTCAGCTTGTAGTAGTAATGCCATGCATCTGTTCAGAAGGTTCTTTGGAAACTATTTGCATCCCTCCTACAATACTTGATATGCTGGGTATCCCAGAGGCTGCAGGAAATGTTTAGTCTGTCTGGTTTGCCCTTCTCCCTACAATGCACGCACACAAAAAAAAACAATTTGGAAGTTTGTGCCTTTTGTTTGACAATAGAAATCTTTGCTTTGAGTTTTGGCAAAAAGTTCATGGTCTCCAGAATGCTTTTCAGTTAAGTCTCATCTCATTTGAATGCTAAAAAGTGGTTCTGCATTGTTTCATTGCAAAAGATTTGCAGAGCTCAAAATGTGTTTCATTGCTGGTAGCAAATTCAACGTTAACTCAGGTTTCTATGTATGGTTAGATTGCTTTGAACTAGAATCTTCATAGCAACAATTCCTTTTATCCCTTAAATGTAGCTTGGGGCAATCAGAAAGGTGAGGCGTCAAGCCCTATAAGAATCTGGGTGTGGATAGCGGAAACAATGAAAGATGCCTTCAATTAAGATACAATCTTAGTTACTGTCAGTGCAATAACGTGAAACTGTTGATTCACTGTAGGAACTTCTACTCTATCAAATGTATTGCCATGAATTATTTAGCAAACCTAATGGGATGTCAATTTTGCTATTTGAGACAAGTGACCATTAAGCTCAGTCTGAAAAATCAATTTATATATGTCATAGTACTGGTATCCCTTAGAACTTGCTTGGGATCATCCACAGTGCTACCTCCTTTACACTGTAGTTTACGCTCTTCTGTGTGTACTAGTTTGGCCTGGCATGTCCAACAACCCTGACCTCTCTGAAATGGTACATGCAGGAGGATGTAAATCTCCCTGGACTTCTGGGGGGAGGACATCTTGAACACTTCTTTGTCCCTTCTGGAGCATTGCAATGTTTTTTGGGGCAGTATGAAGGAGACATCTGCTTCACTGAGTGGCATGGAATGGCTTAGGTTTGCTCTGTGAAGCTGGCAGGACTCACAGAAGAGATACTGTGGAGCCAGAGTGGAAGAGAGTCAGGATGTAACAGAGCTGGAAAGCAGCTCTTCAATGGAAGCTAGGAAAAAGTGTAAAGACATGGTGTAGGCTAAGAAACCTAGATTTGGTTTATTGAGGTCAACATCATCTACTGTGAATTAGGTAGGATTAAGTAATTAATAGAAAGGCTAACTTTTCCAATCCCTGTAGACAGAGTAGATGACATACTTCTGCTGTTGACCCTTCTATATAAGTTGATTTTTTTGTGAAGCATTGCAGGGAGGAGAAGCATGGGCAACAGGCTGCAGAAGATGTCACTAACACTTCCTGAGTGCTCTTCTCTGCCAGTCCAGCAATCCCTCTTCCTTGAAGATATTTGGTATGCTAAACTCAATCCCTCTTCAGGTAGCCTCACTGCAGGGTAAGCTACCTACTTCCGAGTCCCCTAAAAGCATTGAGCAGTTCAGCCTGTGCCTGCTCCAGCAGATCACTGCCATGCCACAGGGAGGATGGCTGTGCTGCTGAGCTAACTCAGTGCTGAAATTATTCCTGGATAATCATGAATATCATGAATTATCCAGGAATCATGAGTGATATCAGCCTCCATTGCTGTAGTTGTATAATTTGAAAGTAGATGAATCTTTCGGGATGTCCAAACTCTGGTCTTAACTATGTGGTTTAGCCTAATTGCCTCCATGGCTTACCCAACAAAAGTATTTGCATGGCTGTGGTGTGTGCTGAGACTGGAGCTGCAGGCTGTCAGATCCTGCTGTGCAGGG
>JASSUY010051500.1:0-23543 GCA_032466535.1 Forpus xanthops | reverse complement strand
CCCATCCCCTCAGACTGAGGAAGAAAGAGAGGGGAGTGAGTGAGAGAGCGGCTGCATGAGTTTGAGAGCCTCAAACCCCGGCACCTGGGTAACCCATTCCAGTGTCTCACCACCCTTACAGTAAGAATTTCTTCCTCAGATCCAATCTAAACTTCCTCTGTTCAAGTTTTAACCGTTTGCCCCTTGTCCGCTCACTACAGTCCCTAATGAAGAGTCCATCCCCAGCATCTCTATAGGCCCCCTTCAGATGCTAGAAGGCTGCTCTGAGGTCTCCACGCAGCCTTCTCTTCTCCAGGCTGAACAGCCCCAACTTTCTCATATTTACTTGAAGTAACTCTAAAGTAGCATTAGGACATTTTTGCTTCATAAACACTTTTCTACCTAAGTTTGCCAACTGGCATATCCAAGAGTATGTATGACTTATTGATGCTTATGGAGGAATTTATTTTCAAATTAATGTCAGAAAATTAAATTCTCCCATAATCATGTACTTCCACTTCTTGCTTCCTTCCTTCACACTCTTACAAGATCACTGCTGCATTGCAAGTTTGAAGGTTTGGGACTATAGGAAGTTTCCATTAGTATATGTCTTAAACATACCTCTCCAGAGTGACTTTTGCCTCAAAAGTTTGTGTTTCTTAGCTATCAAAACAAAAAAAAAAAAAAAAGCCAGAACCAAAAAACCCCAAACCTTAAAAAAAGTCAATCACTGTGTTAAGTTTATGCTTGCTTCTCCCCCCTCTCTATTCTCCATTTTTTCTATCATGTAATGAAAATTCTTATTCCTTTAATTTACTGTCCAACATGATTGTATTTTTTGTTGTTTGGCTGTATTTTAATTTAGATTTTACTTTCACATAGTCCTCCATCATCAGAACAACCAGAATCCATTTTCTAATATACTATATATATACATACAGTATATATAGCATAACATAATATGCCTAGTACTTACCTCCCAAATTTTGTTTTTAAAATATTCTGAAGTTTTATGCCCCCCTCTCCTCTCTCTTCCTGCCCCTTCCCCACCTCCCCTTTCCCCTCTCTCCCTCTCCGTGGTATATCTATTTTCTATGTTTCCTGTATATCAGAATGTTTAGGAGCTCACCAACTACTTCCTAGGTTAAAATTCCATTTTGGTCAAGTCATCTTGAATCCTAAAATGTAATTTTTTGAGTTTTGTAAGCAGAGTCTATTATTTGAGAAGAGTAATTACCCTATTTCTGAATATTAAACATCCTGGAATGCTCCTGCTAGTTATTAACAGTCACTGAGGTACATATCAGTCATCAAAGATTTTTACCAAATTTTCACCCTCTCTTGTAGAAATAATGTAATTTTCTGAAATTCCATTTCCTTTCAAGTCTTCATTTTATATCCTAGGCATAATCAGTCTCAGTTCACGTAAGTGAGAATTTGATGGTATCATTTATTATTCCAAGATAAAAAATAATATATACCTTTTTCCTTCACCACAAAAAGCAATGATCTGGCTCTTGCATTCTTTTCAAAGGCAAATCCAATTTGTATGACTCTTTTCAAATTAGGCAGTCCAGAGGAAATCACACAGGAAAGAATGAATTTTACTGTTCACATTTCTGTGCTTTAATATATCAGAAAAGTCATTTCAGAGACACCATTTTGATATTATGTGTAAACTGACCGAAGAGGCCAGGTCTGCCATTTTTGGATATCAGGTTACAAATATATTTCATAAAAGCATAATTCCTTCTAAAATTATTAACCCAAAAATAGTCTAAGATTATGAAGTACTGCAGCCTGTATAAAGATGTCTATTTTAACCTCAAGAAATTAACAAAATGATAAAATGATATGTAGCATAAATTTTTTAGAAATTCATATCTGTGCTTCTGGCTTAGAGATGAGAAAATGCTATAAATCTAGTGAAACACAGAGTTCAGGATCAAACATTGTCATTGGCCATTATACATAAAGTTGAGTAATACACAAAATCCTCACAGTTCTCCTGAAATCAATAATTTAGAGATAACTTGGAATTTAAAATGTTCATGTTCCCTTGATATAAACACTCAAATGGAATCAAATTTAGTTATAATGTATTAATTTTTAGTTAAAATGTGTAACTCATCAAGACATTGATACAACTTATCAAGATATCTTGGGCAAAGCCTTAAACTTGTGCAAAGCATTTGACACTGTCTCACACAACACCATTGTCTCTAAGTTGGAGAGACATCAATTTGGTAGGTGGACCACTCAGTGGATAAAGAAATGGCTGGATGGCCACACACAAATAATTGTGGTCAATGTCTCAATAATCAGTTGAAGACCAGTGACAAATGGTGTTCCTCAGGGATCAATGCTGGGACCGGTCTTGTTCAACATCTTTGTCAGTGACATGGAGAGTGGGATTGGGTGTGCTCTCAGCAAGTTTGCTGATGACACCAAGCTCTGTGGTTCGGTTGATACATTGGAGGGAAGGAATGCCATCCAGAGGGACTTTGACATACTTGTGAGGTGGGCTGATACCAACCTGATGAAGTTTAACCATGACGAGTGCAAGGTCCTACATGTGGGTTGGAGCAATCCCAGGCACACATACAGGTTGGGCAGAGAAGTGATTCAGAACAGCCCTGTGGAGAAGGACTTGGGGGTGTTGGTCGATGAGAAAATGAATATGAGGCAGCTTCAGTGTGCGCTTGCAGCCTAGAACGCTAACCATATCCTGGGCTGCATCAAAAGGAGCATGACCAGCGGGTCCAAGGAGATGATCCTGCCCATCTACTTCTCTCTTGTGAGACCTCACTTGGAGTATTGTGTGCAGTTCTGGTGTCCTCAACATAAAAAGGACATGGAACTGGTGGAACAAGTCAAGAGGAGAGCCACGAGGATGATGAAGGAACTGGAGCACCTCCCATATGAAGTCAGGCTGAGAAAGTTGGACTGTTCATCGTGGAGAAGAGAAGGCTGCGTGGAGACCTCATAGCAGCCTCCCATTGTCTGAAGGGGCCCTATAGGGAGGCTGAGGAGGGATTCTTCATTAGGGACTGTACTGAGAGGACAAGAGAAAATGGGTTCAAACTTAAACAGGGGAAGTTTAGACTGGATATAAGGATATCCTGCTATGAGCAGCCTCCCATTATCTGAAGGTGCCCTGTAGGGATGCTGGGGAGGGACTCTTCATAAGGGACTGTATTGAGAAGACAAGGGATAATGGTTTCAAACAGGGGAAGTTTAGATTGGATATAAGGAAGAAATTTTTCACTCTAAGGGTGATAAGACACTGGAGTAGGTTGCCCAGGGAAGTTGTGAATGCTCCATTACCGGTGGTGTTCAAGGCCGGGTTGAAAATAGCCTTGGGTGGCATGGTTTAGTGGGAAGTGTCCCTGCCCATGGCAGGGGGGTTGGAACTAGATGATCTCAAGGTCCTTTCCAGCCCCAACTGTTCTATGATTCTATATGCAAATTTAATCTGTGTATGTGAATGCAAAAGTGATGATAGGGAGGATACAGATAGACAGTATGGCTGCTTTTGATTGAAACCTGTTCTAAAGACCTATTCATTGCAACCATAGCAAATTTCATTACATGGTACATGTTATTAATTCCATGATGGTAGCTAAACATGCTTGCACTTTTGAATATTTTACTTAAGTTCATGCTAGCTAATATTCTAATCATTAATGGAAACGCTAACAGTAAGTGGAAAGAAAAACTCCATCAACTTTCTGTCTTCAAAAAGTTTTAAATGTTTAAAATTATTTTCTCAAAGTACAGTGAAGTCTCAGGAAAATAATTCCCCTGTTTTCATTACTTTTAAATTTTCAGCTATTATGATCTCATTTTTTGATTCCGTGAAAAAAAAAAATTACTGATCCTGAAAATTTTAAGCATTTTAGTCTGTTAGACCACAAAACTCAGTGCACAAAGTGTTTGGTCAGGTAAATTCATTAAAAGCCTTGATTATGTTAGATCAAACATAAACCAAACATTACTAATCTTCATATATGTTGACTAAGTCTTTCAAGTCACTGTATATTTTGTTGTTTTTTAAAAAGCAAGCAAGGAACTAAACAGGTCTTTTTTTTTTTTTTTTCTTTTTTAAGAATATATTCAGAACTGCCTTTGCGCCATAATCATTCAGAATTCTATTTCACATGGAATCGTTAGTAGTATATTTTAAATATAGATTGCCTTCAGTACCTTGTTGTAAAAGACCATATCAAAGAGAATTCCCATGTCTGTTGTGTATGGACTTGGAAAAATGAAGTTTTGAATCTACCTTCTGTCGCAAACTGATATGTAAATGTTCATACATGAGGAAAAAAATCCAGTTAGACCAAGTGGGACATAACATAGTAAGAATAGAAACCCATGTGAACACATCTAATGAGCAGACTCAAAGAATTTACTTGCTCTATATCCAGACACAGAAAAAATGTAGCATTGTTATTCTTCTTTGCGACTGATATGGTAAAACACCCATAAATCAAAGGTTGAATTCACCAAAGATTTTAAGATGCTGTACTGCCTACTGATTTTTGGAAGAGCCTGCTTAACCCATATCCACTCTATGACTCTTGATCAGATATATAAGATGACTTAACAGCTGAGCAGCTGAGACCTTCAATGGGAAAAGGAATTCTGGATATATTCAGAAACAGAACTTTGATATTTGAGGAATATCTGTGACTAACTTGTTAGAGTTTCTAATGATTTATTTTGCAGATTTATTTCTACAACAAATTTGCTATATTGATTCGTGGATTTCAACTCAGGAAACTTTTCCAAGGTCAGAGAGGTTGTCGGTGGCAAAGCTGACAAAAAAACATGAATCCCTTGAGTCAAAGATCAGTGCATTGACAACAATATTACCTTCACTGACTAGAAGGTAGACTAAGATACTGTGTCTTGCAAGCTGCCTTAATTGCCATAGATGCTTACATAAACATTAGAGTGTGGAGAACATTCTGATTATTGCATGCAGCATCTGCAGTTAATTTTTATATTCATTTACAGGTCATCATGTTGTGCAGGAATTGCTGATACTAAATAACTTCTCTATATTTCTGCTCAAATAGACCAGTCAAAATCCGTTCTTCAGTATTTATGCTTGAATGACGTTACAAGCTTTACAAAGTCATAATGTCTACCTGACACTACCTCTTAAATATTCATAAATGTCAACAAACAGCTTTCTTCTGATTATGTCTTTGAATACCACCTATTTCACTGTTTTGAGTAAAAAAAATCAATATAATATTTCCTATTTTATATCAAAATAATTTCAGATAATTTTATAAATGAAAAATTACAAATTATGTATAGAAATACCTACTAAGACATTGTTGAATTTAAAATTTGTTGCAGCATTTTTAAAAATGTAGGATATTTTAATGATTAACGTATGAAAAACTGAAGCATTTCAATTGGATTGAATATCTCCTCTTCATCCCACTTCTTCCCTTGATATCCCTCCTACTCCCAATATGTTCAGAAATCATTTTTACCAAGGCCTTCTTGATGTTAACTTGATCCATTTTTACAGAAGCCTAGCTGCATGAATGTCCATATTGTTCTGGCAACTTTTACTGAAAAAAGCTTACAAATTCATGGCTAGTAAATAGCAAAGCAGGATTTTTTCACATCTAGAACAGAACTGATAAGCATTCTGAGGAGGGTTTTTTTGTAAAGATAGTGTGTCCATGAAATACATTGTTTTGATTTACATGATCTACAATGATGTAAGTTATACAAATGCATATGAATAAAATCATATATATGTCTCTTTTTCATGATAAAATATTTTAGCTCTTCAAATTATCAAATTTGGTATGTTTACAGCATTTCTAAGTTGCTTCATCTTGAGGAAGACACAGGGAAAATGATTTAATCTAGAGTTCTGAGAGTCTCTGCTGATAACATAGCTAAAAATTTCAGTCAGGTTGTTCCTAGTGGTTGATACTAGCCCTTCTTAGCTTTGTATGTTTGGCCTCACATACCAGTCCACATCTTAAAGAGTGCGAAGCTTTTTCTGAAGCTGATAGTCTTTTCCCTTCCTTTCCCTATCAGATATTTTCACCCTGAATTCAGCTTTTTATTTGGAAATGGGAAAAAGGCCTTTGACTCAAAGATACATACATAGGTCATATGGGGTGCAGGGAAATCACTTGCCTAATAACTCTTTAGATATGTCCTGCCACAGAGAATTTTGAAGATTCAAATATAGCTGTGTTTATAAATTGAAATTCTGTATCTTAATGAAGGTTGTGAATAATAAGATGCAGCATACCTGGAAGATTGTCGCTGATCCAGGGGATTTCATGCGGTAACCTCCTAAATCACATTAACATATAGGCAGGAGTTTCTACATGCACAGTCAGCTTGATTTTTCCTATATTCTTTTTAGTTTTGAACACAGACAGGACAGGTCTTTGTGGATTAGTTCACAACTGATTATTATTTATTTACTCATTCAATGGGAAATTTTGCACAAAGCCCAAAGAGATTGGCAGTTTTTAGGACATTTGTTGTTTTTGACATCAAATGCAGCTGACAGCTTCTCACTGATCACTTCAGTGCAAATGGCATTCTGCCACAACTGCTAAACCTAGATAAAGATTTCTAACTTTTGGATGCTTTGGGGATAGAATGATACTTTTAAAGCTGTAATTAGCAGAAATGTTTATAAAAGAAAAAAGAAGTAAGAGTGCTGAACTTTTTTCAACTGAAGTATTTACAGTTTCTGACTGACAAAGCTCTTAAATGCGTTTCTTTGTGTGTGGGGGTGTACCAGCTGCTCTGTGTGTTGTTATACTAAGACTTCTCCATGACTGTTAATCGTTACAGAAATGCTTCCTTGAAAGCAACTGTGCCTTATGGTATAAAGTCTGTCTCTCAGAAAGTCTTTTTGCTTTGGCTTGTTTTTTTGTTTTGTGAGTTTTTTTTTTTTTTTTTTGGTGTTTGGGATTTTTTTGCCTTTTTTTTTTGTTTTGTTTTATTTTTTTTTTTTTTTTTTTTTTTTTCATGCGTAGGGTAATTCTCACACTATCTAACTTCAGGTACCTTATTTACATGCCTAAATTAGAAAAAAATCTCCTCCTGAGAATTTTGATCACTTAAACTTGCTTCTACCCACTTAAGTCAGGCTCTTGATAGGAATCAGCCATTAACTACAAATGAGTGAGAGAAGAACTAAGTGGATAGACGGACGTATTTAAACTTAGGTAAATCTTAACATGCTGTATATATGTATGCCATAATTAGATAAGTTTGTTAGCATTTGTAATTAATCAAAGCATCATAATACCTAAAATTGTAATTGCATAATATAATAGGCAAAAAAAAAAAAAAAATAGCAAACACTCCTGTGTGGGATGTACTGACTCAAATAATGCAGAGAATAGACTTAGTAACATCCGGAATTTGTATCACAGGCCTGAAAGATTAAGTATGCTGCCTAATCACCTAACCTCTGAGGCTCTATCAATTCTTTTTAATCAAAGAGGACCAGAGATCAGTCCAGTTTGAAAGGCCGCAAGAGCAGAAACTGTTTAGGTAGAGGCATTCCAAAAGGTAGCCAAAAAAGTCAATCAAAAATTAAGCATTGTGGGTGATTATGTCTTCATTATGTGCATGATCTTGTCTTTGCCTCTTTCATTTAGCAGTATTGTTTTGGTCTGACAGACTACAGAGAGATTCTCATTTACCCATTTAATATTAATGACCTAATAGAAGCTTGCTACGTGGCAGTTGGTAGTGGAGCTTTTGGGTTTCAAAAAACAAATAATACAAATCAGAATTTCTGGTGTCATGAACATTTTTTTTCATATAAATGAACAGCTTCCAAAGGAGAGACCAAAATCACAAGCAAAAAGAGGGACAGATACTGCAATGTCACCCCTGATCCTTCCCTATTTATCCAAGAGAAAAGAAGTTTCAGTGGAGACGATTACTGTCTATAACTACATGGTCAAAGGAGTCAGTGAATATAGAGACAGACTTTTCTTGAAGGTTCACAACAATGTGACTAGAGGCAACAAACCCAAGCTGGAATATGGGATATTTTCATAAGATAACAAGAAACCTTCATTGCCAAAATGGTAGGAAAGCAACAATGCAGAGAAACTCTGGGATTGCCATCCTTGGAGGTGTTAAAGACTTAACTGGACACAGCTCTGAGCAATCTGCTCTGATTAGCCCTGTTCAGAATAAAAAAATGGAGCAGAAATAGCTCTTCTTTGGAGTAGGTGACCCCTCCAGGTCACTTTCAAACTTTTTTCTTTTTCCCTAAGAAAATATTTCAGACTTCTCTTTCAACCTAATATTTCCTAAAGAAAATGTTTCAGAATAATGATAAACTTTGTGGCCAGGGAATTTACTAGGGAGTTTGCAATCCTCTTTTAAAGAACATAATCTGCATTATGATTGTCCATTTTCAACATGGAACTTAGTATTACTACCAAGAAATCCATAAATATTAGTACAACAAGTAAGAAATTACATATTTCTATTCCATTTTGTAAAAAAAAAAAAAAACAAAAAAAAACCCAACAAAAAACAACAAACTTTTAGAGCAGCCCTTTCAAGGTGTATACTTTCGTGCAATTTCCTTGAGAATTTATCTCCTATAACAACAAAAAATAAAGTGAGTAGGAAGAGTGGCTGTACAATTTGTTACAGAAGCCAAACACTCTGAGGTGTATAGTAGCACATCCCAATTGCAGTGTTATGCCAAATGATGCATTCTTTCGACCATCGGAATAATGCGCCTAGGTATGCTATAAATATTAGTAGCCTCTTTAGTTTCCTATATAGTTGTTTGAATCCTGAATGGATACACAGTAAAAGACTGAAAGGATTGCTGAAAAAAAATGGTGGGGAACATAAAGACATAATGCAAATGGTTTTAAGTTATTCTAAAAGAATTTCATTTTTTTCTGAATGGATAAAATATAATTTCAAAGATTTTAGTAATGGAATCTCAGACATTGCCCATCCTATAATATCTGCAGAAGTACTAGATTCATCCAGAATGCTTTGAAGGATGATGATAAAGTTGCATAAGACTTTTTAATGGTGGGAAAAGACACAATTAAATTTAATGTACTTTAAATTAAAAGCCTCTCTGACGCAGCTAACAGTGAGATAATTATTTCTGCAGGTTCTCCGAAGATGAGGCCTAACTGATCAGCCAAGGGATTTGGCTTCTTCTGTGCTAAAGGGAGAAAGAGAAGAATGGTGTGTCACAACCCCCTGAGCTCCCCTCTAAAGACTTGTTTCCACATAGAGGCTCATTGTGTTTGATTGATCTCTTCTTCCACTTGGTTCCTGACCCCATTTCTCTAGTAATGTTTAAATCAGGAGTCTTGCTCCCATGAAGGAAAAGGAGGACCATGGCAACCAAAGGCTGACCTGGGAACTGCTATACTAGAAGGAAGAAGTGTTTTATTTAAATATAATTTTTCAAAATTTGCTGCATTCAGTCTGATGAGCTGAGGATAACCAACTCATTCTGGGGTTTTATGTGGCTCTGAATGTACCTATTTAAAGTATTTACTCGTGATTTATCTGCATGTCAGCAATATACAAGGATCTTTCTCTGCTACTTGTTAAATAAAAGATTCTACTACTTGTATCTTCTTTTTTTTTTTTTTTTTTTTTTTTATTGTGACTGATACATATATTCTATCTGGAATAAAGTTGCCTGATAACATTCCTATGTCTCCTGATCTCTGTTTCTCTTTTAGATCTACAACTTAATCCTCAATTTGATGTAAAAAAGATACAGATAAAAATGTTGTTTTTCTTATTTAACTTATTTAATATTAGAAGTCAGCAGGCTGATTATGTATATGTAAATAATTTGAAAAGCCTTTGAATATCCTTTTTCCCATTCATTTGAGAATGACAGGCTAGAAGAAAAAAAGCTAAAATCTGCTATGGAACTTAACTATTTATTTAGAAAGAAAAAAAAATACTGCATGTATAGATCAGGGGAATATTGTAAGATTTATCTCAGCAAAAATTAATTTGCTTCTCTGGAGTAACACCTATATTACTGGGACTTACACAGTAAATCACTGACAGACTGCAGATGACTAATGACTGAAACAGTGCTGTTCTGGTATTTAAATATACTGAAGTCATGCTTATGTTTATGATACTCTAAGGCTTATGTTGGTGGGCATTCTACTAATTTCAGATTATATTTATTAATTAGAATACAATCATAGAATAGTTAGGGTTGGAAAGGACTTTAAGATCATCTAGTTCCAGCCCCCGTCTCATGGACAGGAACACCTCCTACTAAACCATGCCACCCAAAGCTCTGTCCAACTTATGCCTGCTACATTCCTGAGGAAAAAGGGAGTTCATTTCATATTAGTTTGAGGACTGAAATGCAATGCTTCCATATAGTTTTTCCCCAATATAGCCATGTTTTTCCCCTTACACTGTAGTTCTGGTTATGCAGTATGAAAATGTGTATTATGTTAAAAGTATTTAAAGGGAGAGCTGGAATATGTGTAATGTCTCTGGGTTGTTTGTTGCCTAACATTTCCTTTCATAATAAAAGTAAAAGGAAGGCCAGAAATTTTTTTGCAGTTGAAACATCATGACTTGGCTGCTGTTACCCCCTCTGCAGTGCATCAGTTCCAAAAGAGCTCAGAGAAAGGCGTATACATCCCCTGTTAAAGACCAGTATGAGCAGAACAAGTGGAATAGATAGTCAGAGACAATGCAAACAGAATTTGGCAACCTGAGAAGTCAGTAGCTACACTGCTCCTGATATATTAAGGGGACTTCGAATCCAAACCTACCTCAAAGCCAAGTGGCACAAACTGTCTCACATTCATACTGCTGAAAGGCTGTCCCCTCCCTCTCCTGAGAACAGATTAGTAATTGAGCAAAGTGCTCAAAGTGGGAAAGAGTCCAGCATCTGAGGTCACCTCCTGCCTTTCTGCCACAGTAGTGCAGATATTCTCAGTGAGTCTGTAGCTGGAGTTAAAATCATGAGGAAAGACCAAAGGTTCACATACTGGCTGGAATCTCAGCCAATAGTCTGAAAAGAAGACAGAACTAATTGGGGCAAGATGCAATCCAGATCACTCAGGTCTTATATGCTCTCCAGAAAAGGATGTACCTTATCAGCATTGGTCAAACAGAAGCATTTGGGAAGTAATTAATGTATAAGTCTTCTTACTGTATGGCTAGAATAAAGGACATTCCTTGTGCAATTTGTTTTTATAGTGTTTTTCAGGCTAGCATACATTCAGGCATCCAAACAAGCATTTTCAGTCCCTTTTTGTGTAAAGTCTACTTAAGCTCATTTACACTGCAAAGCTTCCACATGTAGAAAGGAGGAGGGGAATTAAAAGGAGGTACTCTTAAGGCTGAATGTGTCTTTAGTTCCTTGATTCTTTAAATGGAAAACAGGCTACAAAGTCGGAACACAGAAACTAAATGTTTCTGAGGATCTAGTGTTGGCTTTTTAAAGTGGATGAATAAGGATCTGCACTCAGTATCTCCAAAACCTTCCCAATTTACTGTATCTGATTTTTATTATCTTATAATGGGTCTAATTTCACTACTGGGAAGTCTAGTAAAACTTCTATTATTGTAATTTCTTACTGGAAGTTTGGGCTGTTAATTTGTTATTGAGGACAGTTATACTAAATGCACTAGAGATCAAAGTAGTTTAGCATATTTTAGGAGAGATGACAAATATGCTTAATGACAAGGACGAAAACATAATGTACCAAAATTATAAGATTAAAATTAAAACAGAAATCATTCCCAAAAGCATCCCATTTCTATTATTGCCCACTGCTGAAACATATTTAAGTCCTAATTTATCAGGGATAACAATTTTTGTCTCATCTAATTCTTCCAACAAAAGAAACAGCTCTGAACATTACCACCCCCCATCAGATTCTTTGATTTAATCTGTTAAGGCATGAGATCATTTACCTCTCTAATGCACTTTGTGGTGAGATTTTGCCATCTGATTCCTAGTTTGGAATATCAGTTTGATTTAGTAGTTCAGCTTCATCTCTCTGAACAAGAAGATTTTGCTTCAGGTCTTATAAGCCGATAGCCACAATGATATTGCAGACTACTTATAATGAGGGTTCAGTGGCTGGACATCATGAAGGTACTATCTGCAAAGTGAGATCTTGCACCACATTTTCATTTGCAAGTTCTGATTATTTTTTTAACTTTCATGTTAAAAAACCCATAGCACTTCAGGGATTTGGCCAACCTTCCTTATCTAAATTAATGCCATAGCAGACTTCATTAACAGCAATATAAATATTCACAGCAGTTTGTATGATAGCTCTGAATGCAAAATGCTATGTTTGCATAAACTGTTACATTACAGGCATAAAATTTATTGCTTTCTTAAGGTGGATGCAAGTTATGTGAAAATGACTAAACGTAAAAAGAGATCAAACAACTGATACTTATCTTTACTTGCATTAACAGTTCTAACTTCTGTGTGAGAAGCTTATGCAGATGCAGAAAAGAAAAAAAGATGCGCCATTTTTATTTATTGTAGGAAGGAATATTGCTACTGTTATTTAAAATATGGCTAACATGTTACATTTAGGGAAAAAATCTCTTCACTGTAGTTAAAAATGTTTAAGTCGTTTAGACAAAACCCTTTTTGGGATGAGTCTCCTAGATATTTCCTGAATTTACTTGAAGTTTTCTTCTTTGAAAAATAATAATTGATCTCTTTAAGAGAAAAACAAATAGGGAAAAAAAAAAAAAACAATAAAATGAGCAACAAAAAAAGCCCCGAGAATAATTAATTTCTAACCTATCCTTAGTATCTTAAACAAAAAATGACAATGTTAGAATAAACTTTCCCTTTAAAAGAAGTGAAATTTCTGGTCATATCAATATAAATAGTTTTCTGATTTTGTTATGTTAAGTCACTGTATAGCCTTCCACAACTACAGGAAGTTAAATATAAACTGAAGTATTCTTTAGTGATTTCTTGAGAGAAAGTGTCTCAAATACATTGTTGGGGGTGTTGCTAGGATTCTAGAAATCATTGTAAACCTGGCTTAGATCTTTTCAGTATGTTCTTTAATTAATACAAGATTTTTTTTCTTAAATTAATGTTAGTTATGGTGATTGCCATTAAAATAAACACTAAGTCATGCAAATATAATCAGCAGTCTTTTAATTCCATGTAAACATTAATTTTGTTCATGTGAAGTAATATGACTTCAACACGAAGTTTTACTCTTGCCATTTTACGAATATATTTGTTGCCGGTAGGAAAAAGCCCTACTGAACCTCTAAACTTCAAGTCTTTGGCAATCAGAAAAAGAGGAAAAATGCTACTTCAGAAAAATAAGAATACAAGGGCTTTAGGAAATACAGAAGGAACAGCAAACTATTCGAATAATTTAAAAGTAATAAGGAAAAAAGTGATTTCAAACTGTAATGGCATTTTCTAGAAAGCATATCAACTGAAAAACATTATTAAAAGTATTAAACAAAACAAACCATAACAAAACAGTAATCCTGAGATGGAAACCTCAAAATCTCAGGAGTCAACACTGCCTTCTAAATTATAATTTTATCCCTTTTGAGCATAATAATACAGCTGCTATAATAATTCTATTAAATTATTTTTATTGCAGACACTTAATGGAGAGAATGGATAGTAGTTTTAAAATGGACAGCAATTCAGGTTTTTTACTCTTCATTGTGAAGTGTTTTAGTCATATATTTACAGCACAGTATTTAAGCATCCTTTAAAAGATAAATTTAGTATATTTTGTTATTATCTTCATGAGGTTTCCTATAATGCTTATGCCTCTAGAATGTGACTTATTTAAGAATTAAGTCATTTTCATACACTCCATAATGAGGAACAGATTGTCTTTGGTGAGGAACTAGAAGGCTGAAATGGTACACTGATATTGAGGATTCAGCTTGATTCATTTAAGTCTTGATTTTAAGGGAAATGAGCTTCCCACAGGATTTTATGTTCACAACATGGTTCCATCAGCTTCAATTGCAGCTCCGAGTACTTACTATGAGTGAAAGTGAGACTCCAGGGTGTGAATGTGTGTACCAATAAAAAAACCAAACTGAAACAAACCCAGAGAAAGCAAACATGTCCTGGGTTCAGCTGTAGCAGTTATTTTTCTCCTTCTTAGTAGCTGGTGCAGTGCTGTGTTTTACACAAGTGAAATAAAACCAACCCAGAAACATAAGAAAACCCAAATGCAAGTTTGCTTTAAGGGCATAGCAAGTTGATAGCAGGATAAGTAAAGAATTTAGTTCTTTGCCAACTAATCACATATCTTAACCATAGATTGCCATCATATTGTTATCAGAGAGTAAATATATACATATATTTTCAGTTCAAACTAATCTATCTAAATCTAAACTTGAATATGAACTTCTGGTCCTTATCAAGATGGCTGTTATGTGTTTCACTGGCGACTAAAAGGGAACTAGATTTCACGGATAAAATCATTATATCTACACAAAATACGTTCCCTCTGACCAAAGTATCACAAAAAAAAACCCTGTGAATTATTTGCCATTCCTGTCCTTCCTAAAAAAAAAATTACAATTTTTCTTTTCTATTTGTACTGGAAAGCATTATTGCCAATAGGCAATACCTGAGGTGCATTTCTAAACGTGGTTCAGCAGCTCCTTTAGTATCTGTTCTAATGTTGACATATCTAGAATCCCTTAGAGTTAACAGAAGCCGTTAATTATATCACTTTCAGCAGCTAAACTCTAGTAGCTGTTACTTCTTAAGTGAACAAACTTCAATCAACTATAAGGTTTTCAGGCCTAATTGAAGATCTTAAAAAGAAAGGTAAGAGAGTTGACTATTTTGAAAGGCACATTGACTTTGTAAATCTCTTAGCTATACGACACAAAAATCTTTAAACTATAAGGTATCAATGTAATTAACTGGTGGTTTAAAGATGTATGCATTTAAATGCATATTAAGCAAAGTATAATGTTAATTTTCAGAGGAAAAAATGTGTCTATTGAAACCTATCACAAACTGACACCTGAGTAGATGTTTTCATTATTTTATTTTTTTTATATTGCAGTGTTTATTACAGGTAATACTTTACCAACACTGATAAACCAATAATTTTATTTGGAATTTCAAAGTGTAACTTATAATTTTAGGAGAGCTGTTTGAGCTTGGAATAAATGTTGGGGTGGTTTGAAAAAGGTATCACATATTTGGTTTTAAACACTAAATTTGTTGAAAATTAACAAGTCTGGAAATTGCCTATAATCTACCAGTAAAAATAAAAAAAAAAAGCACAGTAGGCTAAAGAAAGGAAGTTATAAGCAGTTTTGTCTAGAATATTTGGAACTACAGTTATTCCATATATGTTAGAGAATCCACCTTATTTCAAAAAAATATTTTTTGTTCTGAGAATTTGCTACTGAATCCATTAAATGTGGTTTTAATTCATAGCAAAGCCTTCTATTGCCTGAGACCTGTTAATAAGGCAAGCAATCAAGGTATATGAGCAGGTGGCACACCAAAGTAGGCATGAGTACGTATCCTGTGGGAAAGGCAAGATACCTATATTACCCACCAAACTAATGAAAAGACATTTGACTGAGCAGTACTGAATGAGAAAATTTAACAAAGTGAAAATGAACAGTGGATATTAAAATAATGTAACTAACTCAGTGCAAGCCTTGGTATTGTCTTAATATTGGGACTATTAGGAAAAGGAAATAATTTCTTCTCTTAAAAATATGTCAATCAATGTAACATAGAATGGACAAAATATTGCTATTTAATCTGCAAGATTTTTCATACTGTTGATGAACAGTATTTCCTTTGAGAAGCTGCACTAGGTAATCCTCTAGTAAAAATTTTATTTTGATTTTAATGCCTACATGCATGCTCTCAAATGCAGAATTTATGTCTCTTATTTATAAATAATTTGCATCTTATGCTTGAATATCATTTAAGCATCTGTAACTACAATGGCAAAGGTCATTAAACACATGCATATAATTAATAGTTACATATTTCTTTGATATTTTTCAAGCAGTAATGTCTAAATTGTGTGGAAATTAGTACATATATGTTAGTTTATTTGAAATATATATTAAGATGAGCATAAAATAAATATATAGGAAAATAATTTTAAATTGAATAAATATGTTAATTCAACCTGCTTATATGTTCAGACCACGTGTTTAGCTAATGAATTTATGGAGTCAACTCTGCATAATCATCTCTATCAGTGCACAGTGAGCTGGCATAAAACCACACTGGAACTGGAGTAAATTTCACATAGGCATAGCTGGGAACTTGTGTGAATAGAAAAGGTTCCTTCATATGACTCTAGAAAAATTGCTACATGCTCTCAAAGTGAAAACCAAAGTCAAAATTGGACCTGAAGGCAATATCCATAGTAACAGACAAAATGCAGCAGGGAATAGGCACAGCCAATGGTATGCAATTATCTATTTTGTTTCACGCTTGGTATGCTCCCTAGAATAGCTACAGTTGGTACAAAACTGATTTTCTCAGCCTATTTCCTTTCGGTAGCTGAGGGGTAGCATGGTTCAGGGACTATTTCAGGGAACTTTAGGGATAAAGTACTATTTTGTGAGAAAATAGAGAGGTTCAGACCTGTGCACACATACTGTGCCATACCATTTGTTTTTTGGGGCAATAAACAATGCCTTGTCATTGTCTTTACTAACATAAGAAGGATACTAAGTTGTTGGGGTGAAGTCCATGGGAGGGCTATGCCTCTCCTATAAAAACAAAGAGAGTTGGGGCTGTTCTGCCTGGAGAAGAGAAGGCTCCAGGAAAACCTTGGAGCAGCATTCCGATACTTGAAGGAGGCCTACAAAAAACCTGGAGAGGGACTTTCTACAAGGGCATGGAGTGACAGGACTAATTGTGAACAAGTTCTTTACTGTGAGACTGATAAGACGCTGGAACAGCTTTCCAAGAGAGGCAGTGGATGCCTCGTCCCTGGCAGTGCTCTAGGTGATGCTGTATGGGGCTTTGAGCAACCTGGTCTACTGGAAAGTGTCCCTGAAAATGGCAGAGGGTTGGAACTAAATGATCTTTCAGGCCCCTTCCAACCCAAACCATTCTGTGATTCTATAATATATGTGAGTCAATGACAGTCTTGACATGAATCCACTAACTCTTCTAGTGAGTACATCAAAACCACCAGAACTTTCAAATTCTGAAGATATGGTTTATAAAGACAAAAAATAATAAATGATCCTTGGTAAACTTCATAGACAGAAAATTCAGACCTGATAGATAAATCAAACAAGTTAAAAAGATAGGTAAATCAAACAAGTTAAAAAGAAAATGTCCATCATATCCAAAGTATCTTTGAGGATTATTTACTTCATGCTATTATTAGAATATTTGAAGCATTTGCAGCACCCAGGAAGCAGCCCAGCCTAGCCAGATTTGCTAGACTATCTCCACTACATTTGTGGCTTGGTTATACTTTTGCTGTCTGATCTTCTCAGTATCTTTCCAGGTTAAACTTCTACAACTGTCTTTTTTGCTGTGTCACTCACTAGTTTTTTTATTTCTCTTCCAGTATTTTCCTTCACATTGAGAACAGTAAGATGTTTTCAGGTAAATATCAGTCTCCTTAAGAATTCAGGGAGTCCCATCTACCTACATTTGCAGTGGCCATGAGAAGGCAAGCAGTTAGGTTTCTTTCCTCACAAGTTCCAAAGAAAGTATAAAGTACTAGTGGATATAGCAGATGGTAGGGAAACAAACAAGAAACAGATAATACTACCACACTGCCATTAAAAAAACCCAAAACAATTTCTATCCCCAGAAACCTCAGTATAGCATTAGAGCATTTGGAAAAAACTGTTATCAAAGGCTTATCTTGAAATTCTTACTTCATGCCATGGAGATCATCGAACAGATAGATTTAAGGCATACCCAGATAACTACAAACACATGGACTGAGGCTGTCAGGCTCATTCAGCCTAGACAACAGGTGTCTTGGGAGGACATTATAGCAGCTTATGACACTTGAAAGTAGTTTACCCAGAAAATGAAGCTAGATTCTTACTGAGGTACAGAGCTGGACAAAAAAGGAAAAATGGTCATAAATTCACACAGGTGAGGTCACTGAAAAAAAGTTTGCCCTTACGATTAAGTGGATTTTCTTTTGTATTTTAGTTTGTGCCTCTTGCCTCTTGTCCTGTCTCTGCGTCCCACTGAGAGGACTGTTTCCATCTTCTTTCCCATAAGGAATTTATTCATAAGAACCCTTTGATCTCTCTTTACTACAGGCTGGAGACTCCCAGCTCTTTCTGCCTCTCACTAGAAGTCAGATGTTCAAAATTCCCTTAGTCCTGTTAGTGACCCTAAGACCTTCCGGGATATAAATTTCCTGACAAACTAAATAATTTTATATTGCTTACATTATGTTGCTTACAGCAACATAACATATTAGGCTTAACAAATTGATGTTCCTCTAAAATTAGTTCTTTTCTAGTCAGAAATGTCCAGTTACTTTAATTGGAGAGAGGCTGTTGCTCTTCCAGGAACCCTCTTTCCTTTTCTCCCATGCTGCAAATATTGTCCTGCATCTGCAAAGCTACAGGAAACTTGTCCAAAGTTCTTTCTTCCACTGATAAGGCTAATACCACAAGAAAAAAATATTGGAGGCTGCTGACTGATGAAATCTTGAAAGGTTTAAATATGTTCATCTGACATATGTTATCTTTATAGAGTAATTTACCATCAGAAATTAGTAATTTACCATTAGAAATGTAATTAGAGAGCACTGACAAGTCCCTCAACTTTTGGTCTATGTTATGTCCTCAGAAAGCAAAACTATGTAAATTCATCGAGGATTTTACTCTAATGTTGCTGCTTGGAGACATTATATCTCCCTTTATGATTATTTGCTTTTTGGTACATATATTCCTGGATATTCCAGTGCAAAAGAGATTAAAAGGCACATATTTATGTTACCCCACCTTCCTGTAGGCAACATTAGTTGTCTCCATTTTTTTTTCCATAGAAATGGGAGCCATAGTAGGGGTTTTCTTTAAGTGGAAAAGTGTGGCTGAAAGGTTCTTTCCAAGTTCATAGCGCCTTCATTGCTCCTTCATACAATTTGTGATATATCTGCTAAAAACATATGAAGGATACAGTTAGGAAAAGATTTGTATTTAGGTACATTTTTATTCTGGAAACAAAGTGACACATATTGAACTTGTCTTTGTAAATTCATAGCACCAGCCCCTATTTCTGAAATCAACTCTGGGCACAGTCACCTTCTATTTTATTAGAGCTCTAGGTTAGGACTTAGTGTGCATTCCATATCACAATAGAATCATCAGTTTCTAATATTATTATTTAATATTAACAAGAAAATAGTCTTTTCATTCCAAATAAACAGAAATGCTACCACTGAACGAAAGTTGTATTTATTCATAAGACATTAAATGTGAGTCACCAGATGGTGCTGTAACACCTAATTTTATGAGGTCCTTTGAGCAAACAAGCTCTCTTCAGCCACAGGAAAAACTATATTATTTCTAGTTCAGAGATGCATTTCATTTTAAGGAGAGCTCTTGAGGCAACTAAAATATATACTTACTAACTTGTTTTCATTCACCAATCATTTTGGTGAAGATAGATAAGCAAATTTTATGAGTTTGGGCTGAGAATCCTAAAACAGATACTCTGCATGCAATGTGTCTCTGTCAGAAGAAAAGTAGGTGGTGTAAAATTAAAAATTTAAGAATGTAAGGTAAACTGCTAATCTAATATTCAAGATTGGCTATCCCTTGGCAGGAGACTAGCAGTTTGCTCATGATGTATTTAAAAAAAATAAAAAAGAAGAAAATTAAAATAGTTTTCTTTTGTCCCTGTTTAGTTAAACAGCAAAGAAAACTTCCTAATTGGAGTGCTTAAAAAGCAGGTTTTTATACTTGCAAAAGGAACATTGAAATCTGTGACAAATTATATACGCTTCTGAACTACTGCATCTGTATCTTCACATATTTTATTCTATGGATCTACATGGATTCAAACACAACATAGAACTGTCTATAAGTGACTATTTTACATTTGAGGTATATTTGTATGCCCAGTGACAATGATACATTCTGTTATGCTTGGGTGATGAGTAAGGAAACTTTTTTCAGTCCATGACTTTTAAAAAGATTACAGGCTTACTTGTAAGTAAGAAGGAATGGTAAAAACTGAACATATGACCCAGTTAGTGACCTTAAAACCATGTAGGCTTTATACATCTCCCCTGTAAAGACAACAAGGGATTATTTGCTTAGATTCCTTTGCCTATTTCTACATCTCAAGTGAAAATTCCAGCAGTGCGTCCTCCCACAGTTCTTCAGTAACCAAAATACACTGAAAAGGAGTAGGAAAAGGAACTATGAAACTATATTATCTGAAATAAAAAAAAAAGAACTGAAACTTCATTCTTCTGTTTTAATTATATCAATCAGTTTGTGCTTCCTTCATACTTGCTTGCTCATTACTTTGTCTTGCATTTTTGCTGTGAGATCAGAGAGGAGTGTTCACCTCCTTGTTTCTGTACAGAAAGTCATTGAGAAGCAACCTTCTGCAGCTGAAAAGAAGTGTGAAATACTGTTTATTCATATGCTAGAAAGTGAACATGGAACATTCTCCCTAAAACTCGCAGCAGGGTATACGGACTTCTGATGAATGGTAAGAATAGGCCACAATACATGTTAAAGCCAGCATGGAAAAACACAGGAGAACAATTTTCACACCTCTTACTACAATAAGCCTTAAAATTAATAGTGCATATATCACTATTGTTTATAATAAATCATGTGGTTCTTTTTTAAGACTTTTTAGGTTTAGATTTTTATTAAACACTGCCTCAGAATTTTCAATTTGGCATCAAGTTTCTGCTCAGATCAGAGGGCTACACTACTGCATTTAGGTTTTGTGTACCTTTACAGACAAGAACTTACAAAAGTATGTGAGGATAAGAAAGAAAAGCACTCTATAAAACATAAGTTAAGTAAAAAAGAAAAAAAAAAATCAGAAAATATTGGAATGAAATAATAAATTATGAAATGGTTTACCATAAATACTATCTTAACTTCATTTCTGCATATTGCATTCCAAATGATTTCAGCCCTGATCTCTACCTTCTAATTGGTCCAGAACAAATGCTTTCAAAATGCAGTTAATCATAGAGTCATAGAATAGTTGGGATTGGAAAGGACCTTAACATCATCTAATTCCAACACCCCTGACATGGGCAGGCACACCTCCCACTAAACTATGCCAACAAAGGCTATGTCCAACCCGCCTTGAACACCGCCAGTGATGGAGCATTCACAACTTCCCTGGGCAACACATTCCAGTACTTCACCACCCTTATAGTAATCCTTTCAGAATTTCTTCCTCATATCCACTCTAAACTTCCACCGTTTAAATTTGAACCCATTACCCCTTGTCCTGTCACTACAGCCCTTGATGAAGAGTTCATCCCCAGCATCCCTATCACCCCCCTTCAGATACAGGAAGGCTGCCATGAGGTCTCCACGTAGTCTTCTCTTCTCCAGGCTCAACAGCCCCAACTCTCTCATCCTGTCTTCTTAGGGGAGGTACTCCAGTCCCCTGATCATTCTTGTGGCCCTCCTCTGGACTTGTTTCAACAGTTCCATGTCCTCTTTATGTTGAGGACACCAGAACTGCACACAATACTCTAAGTGAGGTCTCACAAGAGAGAAATAGATAGGCAGGATCACCTCCTTCATTCTGCTGGTCACACTTTTTGATGCAGCCCAAGATGCTAATGTAAAACCTTCAAGATACCTATTGATTATTTTTTTCAAAACCTAACTAAGCTAGCACTTAAAAGTACATTTTTTATAGTTTGAATTTACCTGATTTAAACCTGAAATACTGTCTAAGGTTGGAACACACAACTGGTTGACTAATGATTACATATTAATAGCTATTAATATATTTGCTATTAGCCTGTAGAACATCTGAGAAAAAAATCACCCAAATCTCTTCAATTCTCTTAATCTTAAAACTAAATCAGCAGCTTTTATTACATTTGCCTTAGTAAACCTGCCAAAGTTTAACTCATGCCAAGTAATACTAATGAAATTAAGCTAAAGTGTCAGAGCTATGCCTTAAACAGTCTTACTGACTACCTCTCAAATTAAGGTCATATGCACAGAGTATAAGAGTAGGGGCTTTGGTTTGTCATTGTCATTTTCCCGAATAGTAATTCTCGTGTCCTATTAAATAGGCATTATCCATTAATGAGCTCTAAGAAGATCAGAAATATCTCTATAAGTTGTTGTCTTAGTGGTATAATGTTGTATTTATGACCCAAGCAGAATGTTTTTTTTTTATTCAGCAGTAAAGTTTAGTTCCATTAGAACTTTCACACCCATTTATCATGAGTTGCAGATGACATAGCCATCTTGGGAAATCTAAAAACTTTTTTGAGAGAGACATTATTACAAATTTGTGCATGCAGCAGTCTATTTTTTGTCTTTGTGCTAATCTTTTTTGACCTTCATTTCAGTTTATCAGAACATTTACATTTTTGTCATTCAGGAAATTGAGGTTTGGATAGTTATAATTTTTTTTTTTTCTGAATAAAGTTTTGCATACTAGAGATCTGTCATCCATTTTTTAGCCTTATATCAACATTATAAAATAAATCATAAGGTCACACAAAAAAAAGTTTTTGTGTTTTTTTTTTTTTTTTAATTTTTGATATAAGATAATGTGACATAAATACGTATTCTCTTTTGAGATATGATGATTATAATAGTTTATAATGTGATTGTACCATAATTTTACATGTGCATTGGTCTATCAAAGCAGGTGATGCAATTTAGAAAAAACTTGAAGATATAAAACTTGGTGTGAAATATATCGTGTTTCACAGCTGTTTCAGAAACTTGAATCTTACTTTTACACTTAGCAAACCATAGAATCATAGATGAGTAAGTACAAAAGGTTGCAGCAAATATAATGCTTATAATTTAGAGAAATCCAGTCATATGTTTCTCTGTAAGAGCTTATAAAAGATCTTGAAATGATTTATCTGCTCATGAAAACACTATGCTTTATGAATCTCCTAAATATTATGCTGTGTAAATCTCCTAAAGCCTATTATACTTGGGAGCATTAATCCTAGCAGTTATATTTAGGAACAATATCTGTCTGGGACCATACAATTAGTCCAAATACACAGCCACCAATGTTTCAAGTACAGAAGATACAGAAGAAGTCTTCATCAACCTTTTTATAACACCTTATTGTCTCCATCAGTATACTTAAAGCTAGTTCCTATAATTTTCATTCACCACTGGAAGACCTGAATTCTTGGATGTCGAATAATATGGAATTAGTTCTCTAGGATGGGATTCACCTCAAAACACATCCTAGTAAGTCTAAGCCTAAACTCACTCTTTGCTTATAACACTCCCGTGGTTTAAACTCAGCCAGTAACTCAGAACCACACAGCCCTTCGCTCACTCCTCGTCGTGGGGGGGGG